>QYTT01088803.1:90846-135312 GCA_006980735.1 Dasypogon diadema | reverse complement strand
TCTTTATTAACAAATTCATGTAGTCCGCCTACGAAAGCACGTTCCGTGAAGAAACTATGCGAAACTACATTTTCTTACAATACTTAAGGCTTTTAGACCAGTTTTTTAGTAGACGAAAGACAGTAATTGGTAAGTATTAACGGATGAGTGTGGAAATTTTCATTTCATTTCAGAGTCGATGCTCTACACTTGATCAAAAAACATACCGAGTTGATGAATGGCGTGCGTGGCGTGGTTTTCATTTACGGATGTTTGTTCGTTCTCGAATATAATTACTAAAAATTTGTTCACTGATACCGTCCGACCGAACCCATTTAAAAAAAAATGTCCCTTCTACAGCAGAGAAACACTAGAAGTAGTTCCCTCGCTGCATCTTTCTTCTATCCATTTCTCCTATTTTTCGTCGCATTTCACATGTCTATGCAGGAAATTACCAAATTTGCACAACAAGGAGAATAAAATTTATACATGAAAATCAATTGAGGATCCTGTTATTAACTACAAAAATAATAATGACGGAATTCTATGCAATTTTATGCGATTTTTTTGTAATCATACGAGTGTAGAACTTTACAAAATCCTAGTCGAGTCCAGCAGCCCCGTTTTGAGCGGTTCAACATTAGAAATTCGGCCAATTTTGGTGATAAGACACTTGCTGAGAGGTACAAAAGGGTTCTACTTAAAATTTTTCCTTTTTTCTCCGCTTCTTAAACTAATCTCGTACAAAATTTAAATCTGTTCTACCACTTTTCTTCCGATTATTCAGTTTTTTTGTTCGCTAGAGTTACTAAACCGTTTACTACTACTAACATAACATGAGGCTGAGCACAAAACCCTCTAAACTACAAGCCATGAACAAAACACTGAATTCGTTTTTTATGAACGCTTTAAGATAGCGAAAAGTGGTCCGCCGAATTTACAGGAGCATCTTTTCCTATCTTAAGCATTCATAAGAAAAAAAGAGTTCAATATTTTAACTCAAGGCCAGTTCATGATGGCTGAATGTGAACGTGTGGAATGTGTGATTTAAATAAAATAAAATAAACTGGAAATTTAAAATGAAATTAAATGAACTGCATATATTATGTGCGTGGGAGACGCAGGTCTTATTTTTGTCGAAATCTTCTTGGGTCATCCCAAAATGATAAGTGAACATAAAACAGACAAAATCTAGAAGTTTAGACCTCTGGCTGATAGTGGAAAGGCAGTGCCATTGCTTGGAGCTGGTGATCTCGGAAGACGCTCCTTAAACCAAAGAAAAAAAGTTTTCTGTTAAACTTACGAAATAAATATATTTTTGTTATTTTTTTGATATTTGAGTCTTCGTTTCGTAATTTTAAAAAAAAGGCACAACATAGAAATTTACAACAAAACACGGAAAATTCAACACTAATTTCCAGTAATTTCACTGTGTAAAGTTGGCAGCACTGTATCTACGTTCAAATTACTCGTGATGTTCTCAATAAAGAATTTATGGTTTTAATTTAAGCTAAGCTAAGCTAAAGAAAACCCACACTTATGATCCTTTTGAGCTAAAAAGGAGCACTTGCATTATTAAAGTGGAAACATCCATCTTTGCTACTTTCTGAGCTGAAAAGGAGTACTCCTGTATTAAAAGGAGATCAAATGGAGCTACCATTCTAGAGGAGCGCTCCACGATTACTTGTAGGATGATCATCCTTTCCAACTGGGTACATTTGTAGAAGTAATTACCACATCTACACAGCTTAGGCTTGGTTGAATTTTACATACGCCTGATGTGGAATACGTCTTTCAACACAGAAAATTCGAAGAACTATTAAGATTGTTCTGCATCGGTTCTACCAATCTTTGCGAGGGTGTAGTAAGATGACTCCAACATGCACTTTGCGTGCAAATTTACAGCGAACTTAAAAGCTAATGAAAGAATTCAGCTTAAGTCAAGTTACGAAAACATGGAACTCGCTTATAGCCATTAATCGACTTTCAAAGCCTGTTCACTGACTTTCGCTGATTTTTGCATGCTGCGATAATTGTCGTACCCGACTTCAGTAAATTTACAGCGTTTTGTATTGTGTACCGGCCAAGTTCATTATGGAACAAGCCAAATTTTCTGGAGATTTAATAAATTTAGTACGAAGCAAAGAGTCTCTGTACAATAGTCTATATTATATTTTAATAAAAATGCTAATTCTTCTTCTTCTTAGCTGCAAAATTCACTTGATTTCATTATAGTCGGAATCGAATTTGACAACAACTTTCGCCAATTTTGGTTGATTTCTCGAAGTCGCGAAATTTAATTATAGTCGGGCTTTAATTCTTAATCAGGAAACTGTAGAAAGTCGTTCCCTAATTCGATTTGATATTTAATTCTTGCTGACGTCACAATTTCCCCTCCTTCTGCAGGAAAATTCAGAAGGAGCCTTCACTAAGTGAAATTCACTTTCCTTAGTGTTACTATTATCAGACATAAATGTCTTTTTGTATTCGGTTGTTTAAGCCCAAGGGCAGGGCAACATTATTGCAAAGAAATAAATGAATAATATTGCTTAACTACTCATTTAATTTCTAAATTACTTAAAATCTCCACACAACTTTGAAATGGCAATTTTCTCTTTACCATACCTTGAGTTCTCTATACCGTGGATTAACCTAAGCTGTTAATTTTTGCACTGTGAAATGAATTGGAATTTCTACGTGTTAGTCAGCAAACTGGCTTCAACTCTTGCTTCATTGTTTCCGCTCCTTTTCCGTTGTATACTCAAAGATTTTACTTTACATCTGTCACCCTTTTTCTTACTTTTCAGGGACTTTCAGAAAGTATTTTCCTAACTATTGTAATTTTTGCCCCCACAAAGTGAAAAAGTGAATAAGAGAAATGCAAGAAATTTAACAAACTATTTTTTTTTGCCATAAATAAGGCAATTTCATGAAAAAAATTTGAGGCTGTCTCTTACCCATGGAAATAATAACTAAAGGAAAGATCATAATCCGAGAAAATTAAGCAATTTTTTGCGGCGGTTCTACTCATCAAATTGATGGATATCCGCGTATATCGCGAAAATTTCCATCAAGTATGTCCGTCTAAGGAAGTAACTACCAAAAATAAGTTTTCGTAATTAAATTAGAAATCAATTCATCCAGGGTGCTTTATAGTTTCTTCTGATCCAGAGGTGTGCAGAATTTGTCGAAGTTTGCAGCAGGGATGGTGTTGGTCCGAGGACGAAGAGGAATGAGCAACCACATAATTTAGGATTTGTTAAAGCTTACATTTTAGTTCTTTTGAATTAGTTTCACATGTGTTTATGCTAAGTCAGCTTTACTTTAATATCAGTGCAGTGAGACGTAATTCAAATCAGCCATTTTGATTTAAATTTCTACACAAGAAGATTGTACTTCGTATTAAATTAGAACGATATAATATTACTAGAAAAAATATTCTAACTAAGGCCGTGACTGCTTAAACCTTTCTCATAAGATTGGTTAAAAAGTGTGCTCTAAAAAAAATTAAAGCAAGAACAGGACTTTTATATTGTTATCAATGAACTAGATATTTTAAATTTTGTTCTTCAGAATATATTTCTATACGCCACTACACTATCTTTTTTCGAAAGGAAATCAGCAAAGTTTTCATAAAATCGCTTAGCATCGTATTATGCAGAATATTCTCGTTCACTCTCGTTTACACGCCTCCTTACATATCTCCACCGCCTCGGTTGATACTTACAACTGTCTTACCTCTCTAAAACTTTTCTAAGAACTAAGTAGAAAAAATCATTGAACCTTTATGATATCTGAGACAGACCGTAAATAAAATTTTCTGTACATTACTATCAAAAAATCATACACTTAAACAGTTAGAAAATAATTAAAAATAAACGTCTAAACCTAAAATCACACTACTGGGTATCTAAAAACTAAAAATAAAAATAATAAAATTAGCAACAACATTAGAAACAATTTTCGCACATTCTTTTTGTTTCTATAAAAACCCACAGCGACTCGAAGACGTTTTAGAAGCTCATGACTTATGTGTTGCAACTATGTTAGAGATTCCTCAACGTGTTTCTACAGGAAAAAACCATTTTTGTCCATCACAATTAGTCCACAGATTCTAGGAAACTTTCCAAGACAGTTTTGTATGAACACACGCACATTTTTAAACTTCTCAAGTTTATATAAAGATCACACACAACAAATCCACTGTCTACGATTTTTTTTTCAACTGTCCACATTCAAACTAAATATTCTCCTTCATGAGTTCTCGTTTTCTTTGTTGTTTATATAAAGCTTACCCCTACACATCCGTTGTAGTTCTTGTTTAAAAACTGCAACCCTTGAGATTTCTTCTTCCATAGTTAAGTCAATTTCGCCATTGAAGCGATGGCTTCCTTGTAGCCTCTTCGACTCACTTCATGTATGGGTTTTTATCGTTCAACTGATCTCATTTGGTCGGTCCAGGCGGAAATGGGTTTATCACAGCTACGGCAGCAGCCTGTTGGCTGGCTAAAACGGCAGCTAGAAAGAAAATTATGTTAATTGCTTACAAGTTCAAAAAACTATTCATTTTTTTTCTAATTTCGAAAGAAACTGATTTTTTTTACGATTAGATCTCAATTGTTTAAAAAGGCATGCATAAGAGTGACGGGAGAGTAATAAATAACAAGAATTATTCAAAGTAAAACTATGCTAAGAAACCAAAACCACCACCAACGGGTAGCTGATACTATCAAGTATCGATACTTGCGCTTACTTGGAACAACTGTGTGCGGCTTTCGCCCTATGTTGACATATTTAAACTTTTCAAACTTAAAGAGACTTCGTGTGTTATTTTTGTTTATGATCTAATGTCTGATGTTATTGATTCGTATTGCCTACAGTTTCATTCCGAACCAATAATTAGTGCAATAGCTTTCTTCGCATTACCATGGTTCATCCTAATACCAGCGGGACATCAGTTTCATAATTGAATTGCTAGAAGTTAATCAATTCCATGTGATGATGAAATTGAGAAAAGCATAGCTGCCATTTGTGCTAGCAAATAATAAGCAGCTGTGCTGACTACTAAAGTTTGGATCACACTGTGGCACTGAAAAGATTTTGTGTCAATCTCGCATTCCAAATCAAAACTCTCCGACTACAAATCATAAAACCGGCCCAAATAATGCAGTCAATTGTGAGAGTAATCTTAAATGCTAGCCAAATACTATTTTGTCTGTATAGGAGAAAACATTTCATTTTATCCGTCCTGGAAATCAAACTGTTGTTGTTAAATAAAAATAAAATGTCAAGGAATTTTTTGCTTTACACTATTTAAAAGAGTAACAATTTGCGTTGAAATTCTAGCGCAGTTTTTACATATGAACAACCAGCAAAGAGGATGTCCCCAATCATTCTACGACCCGAAAATATTTATTTCGCCCAAGTTACTCCACAAAAATTTAACAACATTAAGGCCAAAAACGTCATATTTATGGGGAAATCAAAGAAATTCTGTAAACAGTCCCTAAAGATCTCTTTTAAGGTCAGCAAGATGGCAAGATTTCCTCCTTTACTGAAAAACTATCTCTGCTTTACAGAGTCAACTAAAGTAAATCTCTGCAAACATTTGCCGCTTCTATGGGAAGAAACCTCTAGAAACAATATCCTGACTAATTTATATCCTTTGTAAACAAAAACCAGTTTCGTTCTGTGCAAACAAAAATTTAAAAAAATTACTCACCTCCATAGGGCGCCGGATACATGGGATACCCGAGTCCAACATGTGTATGGTGGTGTGTGTGTACATGCCTTTGGGGTGGTGGACTACGACTATCAGCAGCACCGCCACCACCCACAACACCACCACCAACTCCTGCTTTATTAGATGGATCACCGGCGGATTTGCTATCACCCTTTTGTGCTCCAAGTGGCACCCCACCACTACCCATTCCAGGTGGCATAGATCCGGATGGTGGTTGTAAATTAAGTGGTCCACCGGATGCACTCGATGGCGGAAGAATACCACCAGGACCGCCGCCTCCACCGCCATTCGAGTTGTTGCCATTGTTATTGCCACTCTGCTGTGATACATTCGGACTAGAAACACTCACCTTAACATTACCACTAGTAGGACTCTTTAGGGCCCGCTCACTCAACTCATGAATTTTGTGACTATTGTAGTACTGGCTTGCGGCATGATGCAGGGCATCGAGTGCTTTGGTGCCCGGGTTCCTTGATAAATCCTCGGGAGCATGGAACCTCGCCATAGGAAGGTGATATGGAGGAGTATTGTAGGGCCCTGTCGACATCAGTACGTTCCGATACATGGGATGACCTGGATCGAAACCAAATGGACTAGGACTGATATAAGATGGGTGGAGAAAGTATTGGGAAGTGGGTGGAGGAGGTGGACCTTGCGTTTCCATTGTTGGCTTCTGTCCTTCCTGTTTAACTTTATTGGCCTCCTTTTCGTCCTTTGAATCCTTTATAAGGTTCGTTGGCTTTTGCCCCGAAGAGGATTGAGAACCAGAGAGATTCGACTTACTGCTTTTTTGTTGAGAGGGATTCTGGGACTGTTGTGGTGGTTGTTGACTCTGTACAGACGGAGGCATCTGTGATAGATTCTGTTGATTTTGAGAGATGGAAGCTGAGGGGTGTTGCAGAGAGGACTGAGAAGGTGATGGCGGTTCTTCTTTCACTGAAACAGATGACGGTACACTCGGCCCCGATGAACTGCTGGGGGGGTTCGACCTCCTTTGATCCGGATAAATGTAAAACCTGAGAAAAAAGAATCAGAGCTTTCGTATACTCCATAATTTACAACGGCACCTAACACTTACCGTCGGAGCTCCTCTTCTCGTGACATGTGCTGTTGGGGTTGGGGTGGAACTCCCATAGAGTGACGTTGATATATGCTCGGGTAGGCTCCCAACGATTGAACTGGCGGCTCCTTTGGATGCATGGGATGACTGCTGGGCTCCGATTTGATTTCTTTTGGCTGCTGCTCGTTCTTTATTAACTTCGTCGGAATCATTTGTTGATTGTGATCCAAACCCACACCAATTTTACCGTAGTCTGTTGGTGGTGTACGCACTTGACTTGATATCTTCCCATGATCGTGAGGACTGGGACTCTCTTTCGTTCGTTCCTCCTTCATGGCAGGTGGTTGATTTTGCACTTGTCCCATTTTGTTCTCATCAGAAACCATTGACACTGGTCCGTAGTTCGGTTCCATGTTGTACGAATATCCAGGTGGTATATAACTGCAAATAAAGGGGTTAAATACGAGATTCGAATGATAGTCGAATGGGATCGTACTTAAAGGGATAAAAGTGCGACATAGGTTTGTTCGGGTTCGCTGCAGCCGGCCCTCCAGACGTTGGCACATTCACTTCCTTTGGATTAGAGTCAGCCTGTTGAGCAGGCTTCGTCATCAGGTCCAGTGGAGGCTCTTTATTTTTGTTGTAATCAGCCGGTGAAGATGGAGGTAATGAAGATTGAGACGTTGGAGGTTTGGGCGCTTGGTGTTCAGGAGGAACCATATACGGCTGCTGGGAATAGAACTGGTACATACTGTATCCACCCAAAGGAGGCATTTGCGGTGGCGCACCATCTTGAGGCTTCTTGACGTCAGGATGTTTTACAGCTTGTGATTTATCTAGAATTCGATTTTGCATAAATCTTGACAGAGAATTGGAATCGCAATTTACTCACCACTAATTTCTGGATCAACTACGGGCGTAGAATCATCCGAAATATCACTGTAAGCGGGACTTTGGACGTCATCACGTGACGTTGAATTGTCAAAATCGCCAGGTACAGGGGATTTGCGATTCTTCTTTTGTTTGCCGTAATTTTGTGGTTTTGCCACTTGCACGCCCGGTGGAGGCACATGTCCCCGTAAAGACTCTGGAACGTTTGATAATTCTGGGAACGTTTTACTTTGCTGCTGGCCACTTTGAGGTGGAGGCTGATTATAAGACGGTTGATGGGCAGATTCAGGTGTGCTAGGAGGGCCTGAATTAGGTGCCATCGCAGCTGTCGGTGTTGGCCTCAGCGGACTTTGATTCGATATGGGATTTTGACCACTTGGTGCAAGGTTATCCGACGGTGGGCCAAAACGAAGTACGCCTGGTTTGACTGCAAAACAAAACAGTTATTTCTAGCATTTTTGAGGTTGCATATCTCCTACTTTTGCCCGGTGGTTCACCTCTAGTTGGTGTTGATGGCATGTTCGGGTTACTGACGTGCACCGGAGTCTGTGGTTGTTGCTGCTGCGGGGTTAGTGGAGGCTGGCCGCCACTTTCAGGCATCACTTGACTGCCACTCTGTAAAATATTGCTCCCTGGTACGGTGCCGACCAGAAGTGAATGTTGCTGTTGATGTTGGGACAAAGCTTGTCCAGAAATACCGGCCGTTATACTACCTCCAGGAATCGTGTGTTGAGGCAGTTGTGGCGCTGCCTGCTGAGGTGCAGTTTGTGTCGTCTGCGAGGAGGTCACAGATGATGGAACCGTAGTTAACAAGCCGCCGCCAGAACTAACAGAAACAATTGGCGTAGGTTGTGAAGAAGACGTTGTAACTGAAATTGAATTTGGGGAGGGCACACAAGTTGAAGGAGTTGATGATACGGGGGGCATCCCACTTGGAGTTCCATTGCTCATCGGTGGATTTGATGGAGTCGTGGTGGTGTTGGGAGCTGAAACCTGAGGTTGAGGTGTTGTTGCAGGCGCGGGAGATGGAGTTGTCGGTGGAGCTATTCGAGGAGATTCTGGAAGTTGGAGAGAATCCTCATCCATAGATCCTGAACCATGCGCATGACTCTGGTGATATCGTAAACCATTTGCATGCTTGTACTTCTTACTGCAGTCCTGCTCTGGACACTCCAACAGGACAGGAGATATCGCACACGGCGAAGCAGTCTTACACTTTTTAGTTGAAATTTGAACATTTAATCCCGTTACAGGATTGACCAGGCTTTGCGTCTGCGATGATTGACTTCCCGGCTCACCATTCACTGGAGACGGACTCTCATCCTTCGATTTACGCTTTTCTGGACGAGGGGGAAGAAAAGCCGTTGGCGATGTTGACGGCGTGTTGGAATTCGTTGCACTGCCCGAATTCGAGGACGACGAATTTCCTGTTGCCGTAGTCGTCGTGTTTGTCGTCGTTGTCGACGTCGAACTCGCTGTGGTAACTCCACGACCTCCTCGGCCTTTAGCTCCTCCATTCCGCAATTTGGAATGCACCTAAAGTGAATATTATTAATAAAAATGGAAAAGATATTTTGATAAAAGTGAAAAGCTTCTTTTGAAAAGTTACTCATGACTCACAGAGCTTCGGGTTTCAGTGAAATTGCTTAAATCTGGTGTTAGCGCAGCGCTTCGGCCTCTTTTTCCTCTACCTTTCGGCGTTCGGGAGTCGAGCTCTTCAGTAGGTGAATCACAGAATCTGAAATGCATGAAAATGATAATGATAAAATATGAACAAAATCCGGAACTATTATTACCTTGGCGGCGCCCAGTCATGTCTTGTGCAGTCCAACAACGTCCCAACATAAGTCTTTCCTCTCCATGTCACATTAACGACTAGTACTCCTCCTTCAGTCTCATGCCATACGATTCCTTCTAGGGTCACTGAAGTACCAGGCTCACAGGGCCCCAGGCAATCCGGTTCTGTTATAGTTCCAACGGATGTGCCCACACAAATATCGACCATGTCCTTAGGATCACATTTCTGCCGCTTAGCTGGCGGACTCGAACTGCCGTCGTCGCAGTTCGCCACGGCCGAAGCCAGTGCTGAATTAGCTGAGACAGATATTGTGTGGTGAACTGTAGCCGAGATCGACACATTGCTGCTGTTGGATTTGGAACCTGTACTATTCTGGCTAGAGTTGCTGTGCACAGAAGAAGATGAACTCAAGTTAGACTGATTTTGCTGCTGCTGTTGCTGTTGCTGCGCGTTCGATATGGAATTTGACGTATTGGACATTTGAGATGCAGCTTGTTGATGATTCGGCAGGACTACATTAGCTGACCCCTTGCCATCTTTTGGGGGACCAGGAGCATTAGGCGTGCCACTACTCGAGGTTTGAATATTTCCTGAACTGTTATTCGAGGGAAATACATTTGCGGAACTGTTATTAGAACTGGAATTTAGGTTAGAGGACCCTGTCGAATTTCCACTCAGAGAGTTATTCGAATTAGTTTGGGCTGCGGACACTGCCGCAATTCTTTGTGCTAAGGCAGCGCTAGACTGATCCATTCCCGTTGATGTCCTATTTCTGATGCAGGAAATATTTGTGCATGGAGCCTGAACACCATTTACTTGTAAATCGTGAGCGCAGTTGCACGATGACGAGGACGACGAAGAAGACGACCTTTCGTTATTCGAGCTACTGTTGCTGTGGGAGTTTGAAGTACTATTGCTACTGTTACTACTACTGCTACTGCTGCTTGAAGTACTGCTGTGTTCGGACTTTTCCCTCGAATGAGGTGTTTTGTCACGGGTTTTATCTCTTCTGTGACTACTGCTGCCTCGTTTTGTAGCCTGTTGAGCAGGAACTGCTTGCACAGACGGAGCTGTGTTCACCTGGTTATGTTTCTTCCCTGAATTACTCGATATATTGCCGCTCTCTTCTAAACTGGATGAGGTACCGTTCTGTTCGGCTTTCACAATTTCGTGCTTTGCCTCAGAAGTCTTAGTGCCTGGCTTCGTTCGTTTGATTTTCATTTTCAATCCTTTGTCTAGCGTCGCTTGATGGTCAATTGACATTTTTGTGGCTGTCTTACCAGCCCCCTGTCCACCACTCGGCTGTGATGACATACTGGCTGTAGTCGACGGCAGCTTGCTATGGCGATCCACCTGCAAACCTTGATTTCCCGAACTACCGCCCTGTGAGCTCCGCGAGGATGCCACGAATGACGAAGAGAGTCTTTGGTGATCTGCTGGCGTCTTAGTGCTATTCAACTGAGCCACCAGAGCAGACTGCTGAATTTTCAGGTTTGAATGGCTCTTCGAACTCTGCTTAGCGTTTTGCTTGTTCGAGTTCGTGTTTGCAGACAACGTACCAATTCCACTTGAGCTTTGCTTTTGTACACTCTGTGATTGCCCCAGAGAAATGGGCGAAAATAACGACGACAGACTTGATTTCGATGAGGAAACAGTCGTTGGAGATGAAGATGAGCTGGACGATGATGAGGAGCCCGGGGACTTCTCGTTTGCATTTAAGAGATTTATCTGTCCCTGATTGCCACTACCTCCACCGCCACTGCCGCCACCAATACCTCCTAATCCAGAAATCGCTGCACTTAATGATGAGCTCAGCTGTTGTTGCTGACTTTGTTGCGATTGCTGTTGGTGCTGTTGTGAGTGCGGTTGGCTGCCACTAGCTGCAGTCGAAGAAGACTTTTCAATGTCAGCGTCTAAATCGATAATTAAATCACCAATGCCACCTACGTCCCACTCGTTATCGTCGTACTCAAAGTTGGTATCCTTCGACTCACTCGAAGTCGACGCACCTGAAGACGATGACGAAGACGTTGTTGAAGATGATGACGATGAACCAGCTGATGAAGACGAAGACGATTTTTGCTGGCCGTGCGTTTGCTGCGCTTGCTGAATTGAATTTGATTGCTGCTGTTGCTGACTAAAACTTAACTTATTATTATTTAAAGAACCACTACCACTCGATTGTTTATTGCTTTCCGTTGCTAAGCTGTTAACGGCCACCTAGAAAAAAATAAGATAACTTGAGAAAGGATTTCATGTAAGTACGTTGCTTATTGTAATGCAGACTTTAAATGTATTTCGGGCATGAAGTAAACCTCAGCAAACTGTGCTAATGGCTTACGATTAACCGAAATATTTTTTCTAGCCTTCAAAATTTTGTGAAAATATCGGTGGATAACTGATATCTCTCATATTAATGAAGGCAAAGTTGTTAGGGGGTTGCCAGCGATTTTGTAGACAATGGAGAGCTTGGAGAAAGTTTAGATCTCTTTAAAATCATGAGCGGAGCTAAATGTTTTCGTCACCTTAAAGATACATCTATGATCTTCACTTTCACACCACCTGTGAAGAAACCCAGCCAGAGCATGATTTCTCAAAACTTTGAATACACCACGATACTGATGTTCTATTATGTTTTTTAAGAACATAAAGCAGCAGCACTGTCAGCTATCACTTCGAAAGAGTAGCACTCACTTGATCATATGCCTTCTTTGGATGACAATACGATCATTAAAACAAAGAGTCAGGGTTTTCGCTATTCACGTAAAATATTGCCAATGTTATTTGGACAAATGGTTTGCTTTTTCAAATGAGCGTTAATTTTATTTGCACAGTTCAATGTGGTGCGAATCAATCAAATTCCTTAAATTGGGTGGAAGACCAGTGAGAGCAGAGAACATCCATCAAAGCGATTAGTTGGTGAAATTAAAGAGCTTCACAAAAATTTAATCAAGCAAAAGCAATAAAAGAAACTGAAACTGTCGTGTTATTCTGATAAGAAAATTACACGCAAACGCTCCACTGGGCCCCTCTCATCTGGCCCGCTGTGCTACATAACTCATGGACATGGGTATTGACGACCAACAAGAACAAGTTCAATGCCTGGAAGGCGTGAATTGCTCCGCTCTTTTATGTCATGTTTACACTCGCAATTGCTTTATCGCTGTGCAAATTTACAGTTAAATATCAATTGTAAATTTCCTGGTGCTCATTAATCTGTGTAAACAAAAGGTAGGAAGCGTACTTAATCCATTTAAGTGCGATATTATTATAGCAGCATTGAAAAGCAAACATGGAAGGGAACGTACCTTATTCGGGTGGTGGCTACTATTCGCCTCACTACGTCTCATTGACTCCATGCAGACGAAAAAGACGGGGCAGCCGCAATGAGCGGGCCCACAACACACAACACTTCGTCGCCTAGCTCAACAGTTGATTCCGACAAGACAGTTCCCGATAGCACAAAGTCTGGAGGACAAGACGACGACGACGACGACGATGATGATGATGATGACGACTCGATGAACGGAGAGCTAGAACCACTGAATATTGACGATCTCGAAAAATTTTCCTCTGAAAAACGTTCACTGGCGACAAATGAAACGATCTCAACTGACGATACTGCTGCAAGTGGGGCTGCTGATGATCGGCTCCTGAATGAATCACATAGATGGCGGGAGACACAGGGCCCCGGCCCTCGGGCCAAACCGTTCATTTTAAAACTGCAAAAATACAAAGGAGATTTTGGTCAATTTGATAATTACGAAAGAAACTGAATTAAGTAAATTTTTTGTTTTTTTTCTATATATATATATATTTTTTTAATCAGCTCGATTTGAGTGCTGTTTGATTATCGAATAACCAAGCAGTCGTCAATTGATGCAAACAAATTGCGTGGATTTATGGGAATGTTTTACGATCGGCCAGTTTTTGAGGATGTTTTCACACAAACTAATTGTGGAAAAAATGCCATTTGGCGCTCCAGGTGGTCAAAACTTTCCGTAATTGTTAATCAATTAGCACATAACACTTGTGAAAGCAGTAAAATGCAAATTTAACAAGTGTAAAACAAAAATCTGGCACAAAATGGAAAAAGAGAGGAAAAAATTCTACGCTTAAGTTTTATCTAATGCAATTACCAAACATTGTCTAAAATGGTAATCGGGTACTAAGGTGGCAATCTTATAATTTTTGTGCAACATGACAGGAAAAATATAAATTTATCTATACGATTGGCAAAACCAGAAAAAAGGTTCTTCCCCGAAAACATCCCAATCCCACATTTTCAATAGCAGGAAGTTCGGGTAGTAACTGGTAGCTTTACTACGTGGGTTTTCTAACTACAATTTTCTAACAAGGTCTGATATAATTGTAATTTGGCATTTTGCAAATAATGAAAACAATTTCTGTCTTTCGTACAAAACTCCTAAATCTTTGTAAATTTCTTTGCTTGAAGATTTGCTAGTTATCTCGCTGAAAAGTGGATATCGAAAAGCCCTATTATCTCAAACAACCAATTTGGACAATTCAATCTTGTTAGCTTTAAGATCATTTCCTCATGCTAAACGTTATCAGCTGTTTTCTGAGGATTTCTTTTTTTTGTTCCTGAAATAATTCGTAAACGACAAAATGGCATAGTGGCATGAAGTCATTTATGTAGATCTACTCCATCATACCATATAGAATGAGTTTCGGACATTTTCATACTGTTCACTGATTGAAACTACTGCAACTGAGTTTACGTAATAATGAAAAAAAGGAATACATGGTATGCCTACTCCCTGACGTTTAACACCTCTGTAGCACAAATATTCAAATCGACCCAAAAAACAAATTTTTGTAATCAAATCCACATTTCAGCCATGAAAGCATCCCCACCCAATTAGAAACGGACCATAAAGCCAATTTTCACATGATTATTTTCTAAACCGAAATTCGTCACACCACCCGCACCCACCCACTGTTGTTCCTCTTGTACGGCAACAGTGTATGAATGAATGGATATCTCATCCGTGAAAAGCGCAGCTGTTAATTAGATTAAAACTGCAAATTTTATTGGGGAAACTCATTAATTGTTTTGACATGACATGACAACCCAACACAGAACGAATGGCCCAGCGGCACGGAAGGAGACTCCTCTTGGCCGTGCAAACGTTTTATTAACATTCTGCTGGGCTGGCTGATATCATCGGTGACAGCAGTCGTAAACGCACATTTTTATCGACTGACCACTGAATAAAATTTCCTGAAATTCAGGGAATTTTGCAAGCATTTTACAAAACAGAGAAAATTCAATTAATTGCACTGACCCCCCGTAACACTCAATGGAATTCCGCATTTGCAGATTTCCGGTCGTGCTGGGCTCCACGCCACCCCCACCCCCACCCCCGTCAATTGCCCCGTGGCGTTTACTTAATGGCGAGTTTTAATGAAATCGCCTCCCCCCGTGCTCGTGATTAACGCCTAATAGGAATGAGTTAAATACTGCCGAGTGCCAGCCGTATAAAAATTTTCAATTATGTCAATTTCGGATCTATAAATTACCGGGGAGCCGACGTAAACGGTGGCCACCGGAGGAGCTGTACAAGCCAACACACACACACACACAGACTGCTGTGTGCCCACTCAATTATCGTGTTTGAATCGATTAACTCGCAACGGTCGCAACGGCCGTCCGGCCGCTTTGTACTCGGCGTATTCAGGTGGAAATGTTTACATCGCTCCATGAATAATTTATGCAAGCAACAAACTCTCGTTCAAACATCGCGAGATATGGGCGACGCGGTTATAATTTCAGTTGCCATCGTTTTTTTCATATTTTTTTTTATTTTCCTTTTTTTATTCAATCGAATATTGGCGGCTCTGGGTGAATGCAAACTTGAAAAAAAAAACTTTTTTGTTCGCCGAACGAATGCTGATGTTGAATCGAACCCAGGGGCTGCACGAGGGACGCCAGAGGAGGATCTCCCCTTTTTCCACTATGGGTCTCTGTGTGTGGGAAATTTGCTTTGACGGCAGGCGTCGTTATGATGTAAGCTGAGTTATACGACGGCTTTTAAAAGTTTTGAAAATTAAGCAATAAATAAAACTTGATTGATAGATGGAGGTGTAAATGGCAGAAATGACTTGTGTGCTGCATTTTAATTTTATTTCTGTGGGGAGTTGAGAGTATTTTTGTACGTAAGACGAATTCTTCTCGTCTGCTTCTTTAAAAAGTATCTCAATGTAGAGCAGTCTTGATTTTATTGCGTGAAGACATAATTAAGGTAGGAACGTTTCCTTTTTGTTTTTTATTTTTCAATTTGAACAGCACGGAACAGCAGTTTAGTGTAAGGCGTTTCGGTTCAGTGACCCAAGACGGTGCTACCTACCTAACCCGTTTACAAACGAATGCACATTTTAACGCCAGATCACTTAGATTACGTGTTTGTTTAAGTTCTTTTAATTTTTTTTATTCAAAATTTCCTAATCAAACTTGATGCTTCCTATGATCACGAACACTACGTTGTGCTAGAGATAATGGTCCTACGCTTCCACACGATACTAAATTTTGTCAAGTAAGTAACTGAGACTAATCATACAATAAATCTAATACAAGATAAATCCAAAATTTTTGCTAAAAAGCATATGAGGGTGGCTTTGCAGCCACTGCCTCCACTCTTTGGGATTTTGTGTTTTTGTTCTGATCAACATCTGGGACCTTTCGCCCAGAACTAAGAAACTATCATAAATGAATAATTCCTTTTTCAATGCCGTGTCCATTACAGTCTGTCATCCTTTTTTGCATTACCACATGTCATTGATGCTAATGACTTCTATTATTCCTCGATGAAATTATCCAATACCGTGTTCATCAATGACTCTATTTCCTACCAGGATATTGCACTGTTCAATTCCCTAATATTCATTTTATTCGGTGCACACGAAACCATAGGCAATGAAAAAATGAATTAAATCTTTTTCGTACGTTGAAAATTCTGAGGGCTGAAGATTGCTATAGTTGGGAATTTTTTCGCCTTTTTAACTGCAAAGCATTGGAGCTCTGGGATTCTTGTATTCCATTTGATTTCGTAAAAAAAAGAATTCAGAGGATCCCCTCGCTAGCCATTATTTTCATAAATTCTTGATTTTCTGCAAATTAGTGGTAAATACACAAAGTTCAAAGATCACTCAGAATAGGAGGGAAAGTTTACTTCAAATAGAAACAGAAAGAGGGAAACAAATTGCAATAAATGCCAACCATAAAACAAATTTTACGGCATAACTTCACAGTAGGTACACAGGTTAATGACAATCATCGTCTATATCACTTTCCAAGACAACAAGAGAAATACTTATCCCGCAAAACCTACCTAACCAAAGACCTCCGCAAAGCACGAAGTAATAACATGCTGTCGCCACAGCCATGCTCTTTCAATTTTTCTTTTGGCTTTAAGCGTACCCTTGCTGCTGTTGTATGTCTTTTGGTGCTTTACGTATAGGGTTCCCAGCATCCGTACTGTATCCACGGCATCCAATTTGTACCGTCATTTATTCTCAGTAGAATGATTACTACTCCTCTTTGCTCTGCTTTCTCTTCACAATCCCTTCATCAATCTTTTTTCATTGCCAAAGATGTGAGTGTACAACTGATTTTGTTCGATGAGAGCTTAAATACAGCACGGTAATGTCCCTTTTCAGGCTGCCACAGTGCCATAGTGTGCGGTTTTGTTAAAAGTTTCTTTCAATTGACGTGCCACAGTCGGGTTTCCAGTGAATTGTTGAGAAAGTTCACTGAGTCCCACGGTGCAAGCAAACACGTTTATTCACTTGATGTGCGCTTATGTTGACGACGTTCACGAAAGATGACGATAAGCAGGGAGTAGGACGTGAGCTTATTGAAATAACGATTACATGTCACCAGGGATTTGTTTTCCCGGTCACAAACACGTGTTTTATGCTCAGTTGAAGGAGGTAGCAGAAAAAAACGGGAACAAAAGGTAAAAGCTGGGGCGCAGCGACTGGGAAAACTCCCAGCTAGAAAGCATGCCACCCCCACCAGAGCGGATCTCGGTTAGAATTCGAAACGTTCACCATCACTTGCACTGCCATACCACCGACATTGCCTTGGTAATGTTTTACAGCACCACACCGTGCCAAAATGGAGAGGAATTTTGTTTGAAAAGCGTCCTCGGTTTCAACTTTTTTCATTACTCCAAAAAAATTCTGCTCTTGGTTGGAAAATTTGAAGAATTCTTTGCTCCGCAGGGATCACACAATTACAAGATGTGTGAAGTGGAACAACGGAAGCAGCCAGCGGGAGGGAAATCCTTCCACCGACGAACGAGCCTCGTAAAAAATTAATCCCAACCTCATTATCATAATAAATTAGCTCCGTTGTGCTCCAGCGACAGAAATAAGCAATTAGCAGACCTAATAGACAAGAAGATCGCGGCTTCGCGTTAAAAGTCGAATAAATAACGATTAGCTGAAGATGATGAATAGAAACGGATTATGCTTGTCTCTAGTGGATTTATCGCGGGAATAATGGGGGAGCCACCTTGCGACTCGTCCATCACCATAAAATTAAAAATGATAGACTGCCCGGACGGCCACTCGACAAAAAACTGCCTGTGCCTGCCTCTGTGCCTCAAATACGTATTCATTTGCAAATTGGGCTGGGTCTGGGTCCCAAAGCTAATGGAAATGAAAGACGCGTTAAGGGAATGCGATGGTATGCCATTTAATAGGGCCTAATCGAGCGAAATTTGTGATGCAAATGACAAGTTTTGTTGAAATTATGATGGTCGCTCTTCGTTGTGAATAGTAATTTTTAGTCGAGTGGAATAAATCAACGAGATATTTTACCAGAGAATTTGTTATTAGAAAAATTTTAACTAAAATGCAAATTAGCAATGAAATTCGAGTCGCAATAATTCAACAGGTATTAAAAAGGAACGAAAAAATTTTAGCAGCTGCAATAATTCCGAACTGAGAACCAGAAAAGTCATTTACAGCCTGGGAAGAATAGTATATAAGTTTTTTGGCTCGGTTATCTATTACGATACTTCGGTATCTATTAAGATATAATACTTAAAGATTCAATGTAGGAAAAAAATATGCGAAAATCTCGACAGATCATGAATGACCATGGTTACATTAAGGGTAGGTCGTTAATGAAAAGGCGAAACAGGAGAGAGCCGAGCATGAAACCCTGTGGTATACCATGAGTGAGACATATAGCCACGAAGGAAGAGATCCCTGAATTTTGATGTGTTGATTCCAACAATTTAGAAAATCATAGATTAGATCAAAGCTGTCGATAGAAAACTAAAATTACAGATTTTTCATTCCAACTTTCTGCAAATAAAATTCACCCTTTTGCGAGTCAAATTCACCCTTTTTCAAATCAAGTTTTTTCTAAAAAAATCAATTAGACAAGTAACGAAAGTGAAGGCTTGAAATAATTATAAACATAATGAAGAAATTGAGTTGCGAGTAGTGATTAAGTGCATTCATTTGAAAGGCTTTTCATCAACCGAAATTAAAGCAGGGTTGAATTCGACACTTTTGAATTCTGCGGCAATAACAACTGGACACTTCCGCTAACTCCAACTAAGAAGGCATCCACAATGATAATTGTTTGTAAATTGAAGCTGAAGACAAAGAAGACGAGAATGTCAACGCTATAAAGGATGATCCATCAATAGTGATGGACAGTAACAGGCTTATGATGATAGTAATGATAGTAAAAGACGTCACCATGTTCTAAATCACTCAACTATTCATGCAGCCGTTTTATTCATACCTAATAAATTTAAGTTGTAAATATTACTCTAATAATTAACATCCTCAAGAGCTTTGGTAACTTGACGTGGGTTTTCCATCCACAGAACGACACTTTTGGACTTTAAACAGAGTCCTTGGATTTGAGAAACTTCAATAAAGACAGGAACTACAATGTGGTAATAAAGTAAGACTAATTTTGAAGTTGTGGAGGACGATGAAGACGGGCTTGTATATCGACTATATTCCCACAAGAAAACTTCAAAAACAAAAACACTTAGTGAACAAATGTGTATCTTTCCCGAAAGGACAAAGTTTTGTGATGCTCAAAAATTTATAACCTTTGTGGGTGGCAAATATACACCGAAAATGAATAAAGTGAATATATCATGGAGAAAGAGAAGTCACACACTTGAATAATTGAGATATTGCAAATAATGGTTGAGAGCCAACGTGACTTGACTTCGTGGTCAACGTCGAAACCGCGTTAGTGTAGGAAAAAAAACCATAAAAGTAAGAAATGAAAGTTTTTCAATGCATTATTAATGACTACTGGATGGACAATCTCAGTAGAGATTGCCCTAGATTTAGACAGAAATACAGAAGGGAAAGTAAGATGTTATTTGTTCGAACCATAAATCTGAAAATCTGTGGGGAAGGTCTTTAATAGAACTAAGTTCACTCCCCAATGCCAGTTACACACGTGTAATATAAAAAGAATACGAAAAAAATATTTGGAAAAGACATCAACTAGAGTTCCACACTGCATTCCAATCAGAACGCTTAACAAACAAGGAAGGCAAATAAGACAATTTTTTCCATTTTAATAATAGCTGTGAAGGGGTCGTTTTCAGTCAAAGATATAACATTCTGACAAAAAAGCGCACTTTAACAGCACGTTCGCAAAAAGTCGAAGCGATGCTGGAGTGTAGAAAAAACATGGTTCAGTTGAGATAAGCGGAGTAACAAACCAAACGGCCTAGGAATACCCCCGAAAGGAGGAGTCACGAACGGCCTACTAAGCTAGTTTTCGGACATAGATGTTGTGTCTCAAGCTTACGTGGACGATCTATGGGCGAATCCTGTCAAGACCGTAATCACTTCTTTGAATAAATATGCAAAATAAATATATGGCATTTTTCCAAACAACAAAAGTAGTCGCATGCTGCAGTGAAGTTAAATATCTAGGAATAACTCTAGATAAGATACTGAACATGGGCCCAAATTACAGACCAGGTCTCAAAGACCGAATATTCAATAGAGCTTGGGAAATTAGCCCTGGAGAAATCTACTAGATCTCCACATCTGCGATAAGACTTCGATGTGTTAGGTACGGTAGCCTGAAGTCAGAGAAAAATAAATGCAAAAAAATTAAAAAAATTGTAAAGAAAGTAATTGATGATAGAAGTTAAGAATTAATTCTGGTCAATAACGACGATATCCCTCTCAAAGTACTCCAGAACCACTTTCTCCCACTTCAGCTTATGGAATAGCTAGGAGGTGCTTCGTCAATTCGTATTTAGTACTTCTACGTCGTCAAATCTTCTTCCTTTTAGAGAATTTTTCAATTTGGAAAACAGCCAGGAGTCACAGGAAACTAGGCCAGGAGTGTACGGAGGCTGACGTAATTTAACAATTTCGTGTTCCACCAAAAAGTGCTGAATAAATTGCGATTAATGGGTAGATCACTTTTTAATGTGGGTATTATTCATAGATTAATCTACATACACTTAACGAATCATAGCGATGGTTTCCGAACAAAAATAGTTTTGGCAAAATTTTATGCAGACCCCTTATTCGATTTTCTCGGTTACTACAACGCGTACAAGGTTTTTTTTATAACAGCGTACCTTGCCGATTGAAAAGCTGTTGCGTCGTATCCAGATCTTCCAGAGGAGTCGAAACTAAATGTGACTCCTGTGACTCCTCTAAACAAGGCCACTATATTTTCAAAAGACTAAATGAGGAGGTTAAATCTTGAGAGTTACTGACAGCATCCAGTACACCATAAGAGATCTTCTAGGTCGCAGTATACCTACTGACAGATGGAAATAATAATATAAAGACGACAATATTTGAAGAATGCTCCAAGAGAGGTCATTGAGCCTCACTTTACGGTAGTTCTTTACTTTCAAAGACGATACACTCAAACCCTGTGAACCGAATTAAATCGGGAAGAACATGATCCGAAGCACTTTACCTTCCAGAATTACTAATAATAAATATAAATGGGTAAAAGTGGTTAAATGGAAAAAATCCATCATTGAGTTTATAGCACCCATTTATTTGTGGGATTTTCATATTAGACTTTACTACAAAGCAAAAAAAAAAAAACAGCACTTCAAACGTTCATAATCAAAACAAAAACATCGCAGAAGTGACGTAATTCTCAATTACTTTTAACTACGTTACATCAAGAAGAAATTCCAATTAACCTCACTCTGTTCATCACTTCAGAAACAGTCCACAGTACGTAGAGTACATTAAAAGAAAACAAAACTGGAAACGTTTGGGGCACGCAAAACGCACAGTCAGCCGAGAAGATTAAAAAATATATCTACATTTTTACCATAACCTGTACCAATACACTTAGGGCAAAAAATTAAGTTCAGTGACACTGCGAGCAGAGAATGTGTGTAGGAAGGTGTCAGTTCAGTTAGTGGATACCTCAAACCAGGATGTCGTTTCTATTGTTTTCGCACCGTAAGTCGGGCAAAAAAATAACACAAAAAAAAGCTCAATCCAGGCAATTACAACATTTCTGTTTGCACGAAAAACTTTCGTTCGCGCAAAAAGAGAGACTCAATAGTTTGGGCGATAGCAATGGTGAAGGCGACGACGATGACGACGACGACAACGACAACGACAACGGCCACGGCGGTAAAAACAAAAACAAGCTGCGCGGCAACCAGCAACCAGGAAATTTTTCTGGTGTTATTTTTGTTGTCGTGACTGTCGTTACTACTCCACCGTGCCAATTGTGTCAGTTACATAGGTAGAAATCGAGTCGGTCATTAATTTTGGAGGAGGAATGACCGATGATGACATGTTTCTTTGTTGACCAACAAACACAACACTGTGAAGCCGTCACATAACAACCTAACGATGGATAATTCAGAGCAATTTATTTCTTGATGCAATTACCGAACGGTGGCGGGCGATTTTGTTTTGAGATTATTTTGGGATAAAGATATCTGTTTTGGGGAGGGTACTAGTTAGTTATTTACCGTTACGGTGAGAAGCAATTCACAGGCAACGATTGATGACTTGCTGCTGGATACAAAATTGTTTTTTCAGTACACTTTTCAGTAGTATTTCACGCATCATTTTGGAAACTTTCTCTGGTGAAATTAACCTTATTCAGTTCATCTTCAATTCTTCAAATTTTTCAGTAAGCAGCACCTCGCCTCTGCCGAGGCACATCAAGGCAGGCAGAAATTGCGCAAACTACTGCATCTTCAGCGCATCGGGGTGAGCCCTAGAAACGGACATGCAACCTGGGTGTCATTATGTGAATTTTAGTTTAAAATACAGGAATTCTGTTGCAGAAAAGATTCCTACACTAATATAAACTATGAAGACTGAACAGTGTAATATGCTGAAGTTGGAAGGACTGATCCACCAGATGTTGTTTTCAGCGCCATCTTAATGTGACGGTGTGAAATTACGCATGAATTTTTTGTTCTCGATTGTATGATGGCAGTTAATCTCATTTAAGACAATAATTAACAGGGAAAATAGGTTAGAATAATTTCGGAATGCCAACTCTATTAGAGGGGTTAAAGTACTTGTGCTCTTTGACCTGATTTGACAAATCAAATCAAATTCAAAAAAACTTTATTCTGAATTGAAATCTCTTACAGAACAGAAGCCTTTTATATCTTTGCATAAGAATAAGATTGGCGGACGAAAGCGGTGTGCACAAATACGACCGGCAGGCGCATATCAAAACAAATCAATTTCGTTTCGATACAGTGAATGAGCGAGCCGCTGGAAATCAATCACCCTCCAATGATTTCTTAAAAACAATTTATTCGATTTGATGAGCACAAATTCAAACAAGATAAGCGTCGCTGTCGGCCGCTATTGAACAATTTCGAGCAATCAGGCGATCCATTGCTTCTGCTTGTTTTGCAAGTTTCAAATTCAATTAAGATCTCCAGCGGCGATTGCCTTGCTCTTACACGTCCGCAGTCGGACGAAGAAAAAGAACTGACTTTATGTGGGACTCCGGCGATAACAATTAATCACAAGTCGGTTATGAATATAGGCGACATGGTCGGATCGCGGGAAAGTACACAGTGCAGATTGAAAACGACGGGCTGGTTGTTAGGCAATACCACTCGGAGCCTTTTTAATTTCAATTGACTTTTTAGAAATCTAACGAGCTGCAATCGGCTACCCTAGAAGTTGTTGATCACATATCGCCGACGCCGAGCAATCGAAAGAAAATCCCACAGAAGCGCACTCTTGCGAAAACTCGGATCAGAGGTGGATTGGCATAAACCGTAGAAGACCGTAGACTGTAGACACAAACCCAACCACCGTAACCAAATCAAATCGCACTGAATCGAACCCGAAATAAAATTAATGCGAGACAACTTCATTAATCGATGTGAGGGAATGCCGAGCCCACCGCAGTTGATTATTTGTAGTGACTTACTGCTGCCGCTAGTTTTTATGGGAAAAGTTATTTATTGCGGCAAGCAGCGCGGCTGTGTATTTTGCTGGCGGCTGATGGGAACTGCAAACTCAGTACTGAGTACTGAGTACTTTGGCGCAAACGAACTGACAGTACAGCGGCAATGGAGGTATGTTTCGATGTTCGCCAACCAGACCAGTGCAGATTTCATGAATCGATAGCACTTTGCGAAAATCCAACAAAAAGTCGTGAGCTGGTAATTGGCGACAATGTTTGGCTGCCAAGCGTGACTGCTCGGATCAATTGATTTGTTCACAATGAGGCGGTAATTAGGCGAAATCCCTGATTTATCGGATTTAATTATTTCGAAAACTGGAAAAAAGCGCCACTCTGTTTGGTGAAGAAATTTGTGTTGCTTCGAACCACTGTTAGTTTTCCACCAGCGGCAAATGTCGATTTAGCGCTTTTATGGTTGAATGACTGGTGTAAATGTTCTTTGAACAAAACTGGTGGTAAAATAGCTAATCTGATTTTTATTTTGATGTGTCGGCGACAGAGTCATATCGTGGCATTAAAGGAGTGCAGCTAAAGCCGTGTAGGAAAGAGTGGATTTGTACCAAAGGAAGATCGATAGTGGATTGCGTTAACCAAAGTATTGGACACCATTAATAAATCTCTTGAGAGAACAAAAAAAATACACCATTTTAGAACTTATCGAACAACCACTCAATGATGCCAAATCACAAGCAACTTGTGGGCTTTATAGTGCGATAACCAATAAAACATTATGAAATATTCTCTAGAAATCGACTAACTACTAATCTTTTACACAAAAACGACAGTAGTATGTTGTAATCAAGGACCCAACCAAGATAAATGGGAATTATTATATTGGGCTCCAAACTTGAGGGCTAAGCACCAAGGAACAAGCAATGCGGCACAGACCTCTTGAAAGCACCAAGATGGATAGTCGGAACGAAGTATGATCGCTGGTAATGTGTCACTGCAAACCAAGAAGGTGCCCATGTAGTTTAATAAACGTATCTTGAAATATTTTAAGGTTTCGAAGGTATCCTAGTAGTGCATGTGCATTTTCCTGGTGTACACCGTTTGGTTGAGTTTAGTTTTCATAAAAATTCACAGCAGCTAATAAAGACTCTTACTCTTACTAACAATTATGTTCGGAGATACTTCAAAACTGAACAATTCTCAATGTTGTGCAACTGTGCTATCACCTGATTCAACTTCCGTCCAAATTTCGTCTTTAACCTTTTAAAGTTCAAATGGAAATAAAGTAGCCGCGAGTATCTTCAATCTCTACCCAAATAACGTAACGACAAGTACTTAACTCTACTATAAAAAAACTTATTCCACAAAATAATCATTTCGACCGACCTCCATTCAAAGTCATAACCACAAACATTCAAAGCATTTTCATTTCATATCGCATTACGGCCACGCCAGCCATTTGAGTAGCCTTAAAAAGTTCATAAATTTGTTTATTGCATAAAAGTCGTGCTCCAAATTATATTGCACATTCCCCAGGCCATTCCAGCAGCATTGTATCATACCCCAGGAATTTGAAGAAATGAAGCAATAGAGGCAGAGGCACTCAGTTTTACGAGCCTATCCGAAAATAGACATTACACGAGCGCTCCAATCATAACTTTATCAATTATTGGGCCATAAATGACACGAGAGTCGAAGTAATGGAAATGAAGTGCTCATTTCATTTGTAATCAGTCTCCAGGCGAAATCCACCATAAAATTGAGGAAAGTTTAATTTGCACAGCAGCTACCGAGTACTGTTGCTGTTGTACCTGAACCTGATGTCGCGGACAAAATCCGCCTTTTTTGCGGTTGTGTAGTATCCGCCAAAGTCAGATATCCGCTGCGCTTCGCCGACAGACCATGAAGTGCTGTGTTGGGGCCGCCCGCAGCAGGGCAACAAAGCATCTTGTTGTTGTCAGCACCAGAGATACTTAAGCGTAGCAAGCGAAACAGAAGCGGAGGCAGCAGAGTCATAGACCCGCAATAATGGCATGGTACACAGGTCGATTTTTGACGAGTTGTAAAAGTATCCATAATTCCACCTCTGCGGCTTTTCAGAAGAACCCCGACTTTACGTTTACGTTTAAATGCAAAGCAAATTAGGGGCCCCTTTTTGCTTGGCTTTTTTCGTGAACGCAATGAAAACCCGCCGTATCTGGTTAATTTACATCGGACTGAACTTGTAAATCAGGGCGTAATTGCTTTATGGAAATCGACGGCACTTTCCGATTGAATTTAAATCGCTCTTTAATTACGGAGTGTGGGTGGATTTCAGAATAAGTAAGCACTTGAGTGGATAAAGGAGAACGAGCGTTTTCTTGTGTCAGTTTGTGTTTCAAGTTCTTGGAAGCACTTGAGAGGACTGTAATCCAACAAGAAATGTCTGATTAGATTAAGGGGATTTAATCCTACCAGGTAATCGAAATTTATTGGTTCTGATGCAACCGGAAAAGTGTAAAATAAATTCATTTTTATTAGTCGAATTGCTATCAGTCGATTTATATTCTGGTTAGGTTTTCGGGGTATTACTTCTCAACAAAGTGGGATTACAGTAAAACCTGTTTGAGTGGAGCCTTCGTAAATGCGCAAAACTAGTTCTCCTACATTTTTTTTGGACTTAAGCATAGGATTCCCCTACAGCTCGCTTAAAGGTACTAAATGAAACTACAGAAACCATATGGACGTGCAATTTGCACAAGCCAGCTTGCGGAAATTGTAAAGACTTGGTTGTCTAGGAGTCTAGGTTTCATGCTCACCTCTCTTAATGCAGGCTTAGAAGCACTACCATTAGTTCTCAATGTAAAGCGATATAGGCTGCAACAAGAAAATACTGCAAAGAATATGCCTCCTAATGCCGAACCTCACGGATGGATACCTTACCTAATCATTGTTAAAGAATTTGAAGAAGAACCGATGTGCAAGAATATACAACTTTGACGTGCCATTCAAGGTGATCGAAAATGATTGGCAGGTATGAGATTATGGCGACATGACCATTAACGACTTTAAATGCAACAAAACCGTCAGTTCTCCAAAGCACTTCGAAATATCCAGCTATCACCCTAATGGGGAATTCTCCTAGAATGACATTTGAACGAAGTAATGTAAAAGACTACAATTCATATGAAGCTGCGACCAACTTTTAGAAAACTTGAAGTCTGAGGCCAAAAGTGGTCAATTCGCCTATCCCTATTGCATATGCCTGACCGGTGTGGTATCCAAGCGTACAGAAAACAGTCTAACAAAAGCTACATCGAATGGCTTGTCTCGATGTTACTGAAGTGGTGTACATCAGTTACACAAGTGCGTTAGAGGAGGTCAACTTGCTCACTTTTACCTATAGAAACACTCAGGTAGGCCCAGGTGCTAGGTGTGGGCAATGCCAAATCCTCAGCCAAATCGTAAGAATGATTAGTAGGTCAGATAATAAAAAGAATCCCTCACGATTTTGTACTTTTCATTCAGACCAGCGTTGAGTTCATCATAGAGATTAGAAGTTACCAGTTTAATACAAATTGAACGGCCATTGGAATTGTTTCAAAGGTGAGAGATCAAGACGGATTTTTGTACTGTAAGACACACATCAGAATGCCACACAAGGTGCTAGCTTAGACGGCGATTTTCTTGGGAGCTATTTTGCAGCGCTTATCTAGTCTTTGGAGGAAGAGCAAAATGTCTCGTACTGCTAGGATATGCCAGAACTAATTTGCAAGCGAATAGGTTTATTTTTTAATCGGTCCTCACTCAAATGAGAGCTGGTCTATTATTTAAAGAACATTGTAAATTTGCCTCTACTTGCAACCGGAAGTTGCACAGCAATAGACCTTCCAAAACTACAAAATTTTGGGCAAAAACCGAACCGAACTTGCCTTTCATTGGGAACACTGAACTTACAACCTCCCGGTGAAGGCCTTTATCGACCCAGTTATCTTCCATCTACATCTAATATCGCTCTGAAGCAAGTGTCCCTCGCTACTTAACACCACTTTCTTATCATCGCAAAAAAAATGGAATTTTCAATTACATCAGGAAAAAGATTGCGCTCAATTTTCTTCCGTTGAAATGAATTAAAAACTGCTCAAAGCCTCCACGGAAAATGCCACTCGTTCTGCAACAATCGTGCGGTAATTAAATGCTCGTTAGCGCTGTGAATTTACGGCTCGTCTTAAGGTGAGCATTTTTTATGCCTCGCAAATAAATTTGTAACCATCAATGAACAGTACAAGAAGAAAGGAAACGATAATCGCCCCATCCAGTGATATTAACGCGTAGTTAAACATTATTCGCAACGATGTAATCTGGTCCGCAACAGTGTAAGTCCATTAGCACTAATAACCCTGCCGCATGTACTCCGCGCCCTACCGCCTGCATCTGGTCAAAGCCAACGTTAATGTGGGAATCTAATCAAAAGCGGGACCCTCACGCGGCTATAGCTGACTGGAGCTGGACATGGACATGGACATGGACACAAAACGTCTTCATATAAAAGAAGACAAATTGATATGACTGGAGCAGCGGCGGGCACGACGGCGACGGGGAAAAATCGATGAATAGGAAAAAAACTATCATTCGAACCGAACTGACTATTTACCACTTACCAGCTAACAAAGAGCGCCAAGGAATGGGAGGAATCTCAGCCTGACTGACTGCTATGCTATCGCACAGAATTCAATTAAGCGTCTCGAGGTAGTAATCTTCATCGCATTAACCACTCCCCACGAACAATCGAAAATGGGAGGCAAGGTAAATGGCATCTTTCTGGGCTTCGTGGCGAGATCATTATCCACGAGAGCAACTGCTTGCCAGCTAGCATAGCATCCCAAGCAAGTAAAATATTTTTCTTCCGGCCGGAGGACGAAAGGGTTAGGGAGTCGGGAGAGAAGTTGATGAAGACAGTGGAAGAGTCCAAGATTTCTTGTCGAGAATAAACCAAGTGGAACGGCATTTGGCCTTTAATCGTTATAGTTCCCCGCTCCTCCTCCATTTCCCAGCAGCTTGCTCCACTGTCTAATTCCCTGCCATTTCTGGATTGAATCAAGTCCCCCAGTACTAAGTACAGGCAATGTCCATATCTCTGCTGCCGTTGACTCTATCTCTGCCGTTTATGTGGATTTAATTTGCACACAAGCGGGAGCTACCTACCACACAGCTCCGCCGCGGCAAAGGGGACTGCAATTGTAGAATTTTATGGCATTCTTCTTGTATTTTTTCGCCTTTGTTCCGCACCGAGAGCACAATTGCAAGCTAGGGCAGCAACGGAATTTGCACATTTGGCTCTTTCATATTTTGCGGTGCCCCATTCTGTGCTGCCAAACGTCTTTGTAGAAAGTTTTTCTTCTTGTCCTGCCCTCGTGATTTTGGCTTCACTTTACAATGTTCTCCGCACGAAAATGGCATGACAGTTGGCGGTTTCTTTAAGGCACATTCAGTTTCCACTTTCGACCCCTTCGCCCCGGGGCTTTCTTCTGTAATATTTCCCTGCTGCAGACCATCATCTTTCCGCTACCACGGTTTTTATTGAATTTTAGACAGTACAGAAACTCTCGGCGAACCAAGGTACAGTCCCACTGCTCTACACCACACTCCATGGATAGTGCCAGGGCAAAAAAAAATATAATCGGGGATGGTCCTCCAACCAGGTCCAGGTCCAGATCCAGCATCTAGACCCCTGCCTTCTATTCTACACAATCTCTGCCTTTGTTGCTGCTTCTGCTGCTGCTGCTCCTGCTGATAGTACTCCTTCAGAGGAAAAGCAGAATGGAAATGGATAACGACGAATAAGGCAGGGTGGGATATTGGGATGCCTATGGTGGTTGGCCGTTGGTTGGGTTCGGATCGACATCGACTAATGTGAAACGAAGTTTATTGTTACCTCAACTCGTTTTCATGTTTCGCAGAGTCACACGGTGGCGTTTTTGGGCATCGTTTTGTTGCTGAAAATCGATTTGTAAAGAGAAAATTGCTTTTGCGAGACGGATTGAAGGAAGCCAGCCATTCTTTGATGCTTCTCTACACACCACTCCTCTGCTCTGGTCTGTTCGGTTCGGTTCGGCTCGGTTCCAATACACTTCACAAATCTGATGGACGGGAAACTGGAGCCGCACCGGGGGTATTATGCTGCTACGCTGCTATGCTGCCTGAATAAAACAAGATTTGTTCACCGCCAACTAGACAAGACCATGTAATAATGGTGGATATGCTCGACTTCGCGTTGTAAATTGAGTGAGAAAATGTTTGAAGTGGATTTTCATTTAACCGACATGGTCGGGGGGACGTGGCGGAAAATTATGTGTTCAGTGTCAGATTTTATGATGGCAAGAAATTTTAATCAGGGGCGAATTATCTCGATGACAGATGTTTGTCAACTATTTATTTCGGCCAAATATTTGGAGCGCTCTGTTTGTGACTTTTGCTATTTATAGACGACAGTGGTATGCACACTATCCGGTGATGCAGTGTCGACAGGAAGGCTATTTAGTTCAGAGCTGATCGAGAATGGGTGGTAAATGACAACTAAACTATGTCGATTTAGTTGTGAGCAATATGTAATGGTTTCTGATTTGGACGGTTGCATGACCGTTTTTCATTGGGGGCCCAGTTCTGTTCCTATACAAAAACTTTGGATGCTTCACTTTTCGACACCGGATGATTTCAGCTTGTAGTTCATGACATAAGGTTTTCGCTTCTCATAGAGAATTGCAATGACAATGAATCAGAGAATATTTTCGAAAGCATTCGAAGTCTATCTTAGAATTACATTTAATTTCTAAAGAGGTTGAATAAAACGATAGAAACCTCCCTTCTGCACTAGAATTATATGACTTGGATTGTCGAGTTTTTTAGTTTTTGTCGGTCTTCTGCCAGAGAAAAACATGATGATTTGTTTAGCTTCATGCAATTCTTTTTAAATTTTAGTATGCATAATTACTTGGAGCCCTTCCCTTTTCTGGCCACCATCAAAGACAAGATTATCCTATCTTCGATATTACATCATAGCTCCTACCAGTCCAGATATTGTAAGCCCGTAGATGCAGTAGGCCCGGTACTACTAGTACAGAGTGGTGATGTGCGAAGAAGAATACAAGTTCAGTTATTGATACGAGGTTGTAACGAAGTGAAATTCCTTCGCAAATCCAGACTCAGGTTAATTCCTTATCCCATAAACACTGAACGGAAAACAGTTCCGAGAGAAAAAGTACGGCCTGGTCCAAAAATTGAACACAGACTATCAAGCTGAAATTCCGACACATATTTCAAACGACATTTTCCCTCGTCTTACGATTCACACGAAGAGTTTTAATGCAAGGAATATAAGCCGTGAATTAGTCAGTACCACTCAGGCAGGATGTCTGAAATATCGAATGTGCCGCAGTAGAAACTAAGCCACTAATAATTCTCGAGTTTTAATTTCAAATTGCTATAGCTGGGCGAAGAGTAGCTTATATCCAGATCAAAATTTATATGATATGTTCTATGGATGGCCAAAATACACATATAGATGAATTCTTGACTCTCTTTCGGTAGAAAACAAAGTTAATCTACTGTGGGACATGAAGGGTAATGAGATTGCAATGGATCTAGTCATGCGAGGAGCGAAAACGCTTTTTATAGGACCAGAGAGTTTTTGCGGTCTCTTAAAACGCCACCTTAAACAGGTCCTGAAACGGAACTCAAGGACTGTCTGAAACCAAAAGGTATATTAACATTTCGAGCGGCAAATTACACAAGTTTCTTTTCCTCAAGAAGTCCCTAGCATCAATGACATGGTAATGTAAAGAGTAAGTTAACATAGAATGTTAATGGCAGGATAATGCAAAAGATATTGTGCCAAAGAAATTTCTTGCCACTTTGTTTCTTAATTCTGATTAGAACAAAGACACAAAGGAGAACGGCAATAAAAATTGAATACTTGGGAATCCTCATGTGTTCATTGATGAAGTAATGAATACATTTCCTACTGGGATTATGTTCTAGAGAAGACCAAATTAGTATTAGTATTTAGTATTAGTATTATAACAAAAATTATATAAGTATAATCGAGCATTTAAACCTGTAGAAGAGCTGCTTCGCAATTTTATGACTAATACTATCTACATTCTGGTCCCCAATATCTTAGAAGAGTCTGCTTCCATCGAAAATTGTGATGTTAAACAATTCCAGTATTCATGTAACCCAATTTTCTTGTCCCAAACAAATCATGTTTCCTCTCGATTAAATGCAGCTGTACAATTTCAACAAGCATCCCACTTGCATTTAACAAAGTTGCATTATTTAGCCGCAAAGAGCAAAACTCAATTCTCAACAAGTATCGAATATAAAAACACTACGAAAGAAAAAAACAGAGTCCAACAGTAAAGAAAAAACAATAAAATCGACGAGATATTTTACACCGTTTATGGGCACAAAATGTGGTTAAATTAGCTCCGAATCGATCTGTTATATCAGTTCGAGTCATCAGAGCGATCCATTAAGGTTACGATTACTTTCCAATGAGAGAAACCGCATAAAATCGTAAAAATAAAGTATCGATCGGAGGCAATAAAATCAAAATTGCACGATAAGCAAGGTGAGATATTGATTAGGGTCCTCAGGTTGAGGTTGGGGGAATGGAAGACACCGCACTCCAAGGTTGCTGCTTTTCGTTCAGGCACCGCACCGATGACATGAGGACTAAGAAAAATGTCGAAGAATCTTAAATTACTTTTGAAGAAAAAATAAAAAAAGAGCCTAAACAACACCACAAGAGTTGGTACTTGTGCATTGACTGCCTGCCGCTGCTGCTGCTGATGCTGCGATATTGAAAAACTTGAAAGATTTATCTGGCAGCTGATGGGTGAAGAAGGCCAAGAAAAATGCTCAACTCCGAGGCTGATGCAAGAGGGAAAGGAGCACTACAAGTGCTTTGCCTGATGTAAATTGTCTTCTTGTGGTGCACACAAAAGGAGAATGATGTGCGGCACTGCTTTCAAGGAAATTTATATATCTCTGCGGGATATCTCTCATCTTGTAAACAGATTGTCATTTGGATGTCTAAACAAAATGTTTCTACCGAAAACTTCACTTCTGTGGAAGGAAAATCAGTCACGAGATCTTGTGAGTAGGTACCCCAAGTGGGAATTGCACCATTGTTAGGGAGCCTGCTGCCTGCCCGATTGCTGCGCTAAAGTTGCAATTACACAAGCACTGGGTGGGCACAGGCACAGACAACCAGCTTGTGAGACTTGATAGTATGATTGGCCTACAATGCGAAGGTTGCAAAATTGATTTGATCACCTTTGAGAATTTCTTTCTTTACTTTTTCGAGATTTGCACATTTATTGAGCGTTGAATTCAAAATGAGGACGAAAAATTTTTATATTGTTACAGCACGACGGGCTTGACTGTGAGATAACATTTTCCGGATATATATTATAATATCCTAGTAGGAAATTTGAGTCATTGATAAATACGGTAATAAATAATTCCATCAGAGAAATACAAAAGTCGCCAGTATTAATTACATGGTAATACAAAAGGTAAGGTCACAGAGAATGTTAGATGTTGAAGATCTCGAATGGTTATGAGAACAAAAAAAAAATGGGATGGCAATAAAATTGAACTCAACGCAGTCAAATTTTGTATTTGTTAGTTGCCTTGTTTACTTGTAGCATTACCAAGTCGATTCCGTAATTACTATCTGCAAGGACAATCGCTTACTGGATGGATGACTTTAACGAGGTGATGTCCTAGAGTGGTAAGTACCTACCAACTCTTTTACAAAGAAGACTTTACATTATGAATGAAAGGTAAGTTGCTTTGGAAGGTATTCTATTTTAAATTCCAGGTAATATCTTCCAGAGTATGTTTGAGGTAATTAATGTTGTTAATAAATTACATATTTGGAGGATACTGTGTAGTTACGTGCTCCTTTCGTTTCTTTCTCAGCAGGAACATTAGGTAATGTATTGCTCCTAGAAATACATACCGAACTGATGAATATTTCAAAGTTTCTAATCCAAAACAAAGAAAGCTTCTATTTGGAACAAAGTGTTTAAGAAACCATTACCAGCTGCATTACATTTCCTCAAAAGTAATGCGGAAATGTAATAATAATTCTATAATGCCTTATGAGTAATTTGTTACATGTAAGTTATAAAGTAAGTTATTATTTGTTACTGACTACTTCAATACTTCCGCGTAAGGCATTTAGTAGGCCATTACCACCTATGATATTCAATGATAAATGTAATTAAATTTGTAATCTAGGTAGGTAGGTATCTTTCACCTTACGCGAATTAATTCCAGAACTAATTCAGTAATGATTTCATTTCCTACTGGGTTCTTTCACCCTTACAACCTGACATATTCCAGTGTTAAAATGCAGGAGAAATCTTTATTTTCTGTCTTTCTTCCTTTAAGAAAATCACCTAGTTGTATGGTATAACTATTTTTAGAGAAATGTATATTCGATGAATAAGACATTCCGAAATTAATTTTACTATCAACTAAGCATAGTGTTAGTCGAACTCTTCGAATGGAATATCATACGCTTCTGATAGAACTTGCCAAGAGAGTAGCCACTTGCTTGTCTCTCACGAAGAATACGATCAATTTCACAGTCTTCATCATTTTAGACTAAGAGTCCTATCTTGTTTGTTTAATAGCAAACCACCACTTTCCCAAATGCTTGAAATAATGAACAACCGCGTTTTATGTTAATATTGTCGTGAAAACTGCCAATCTACAAAATTACCTAGTAACAACCAAATAACAATTGACCGTTAAAATGCCACAGAGACGACATCCAATCCCAATGTCATGTTCCACAAATAGGACAATTCAAAAGCGAAATAAAAACCCTTTCCATAAACCATACACTCCTAATGATCCTTTTGGTGCTACTCTTCTCAAAAATCTGTTGCCTATCAGTCCTCATGTCCCAAAAAAAGGAAAATCAAACTTCCATCCAGGAGGCATGTATCAATTTTCGTGACTAGGAAAGGCTTTATCTTTGTACAGCAACAATGCCACTACCACCAGATACAGGTATCAGTAATCATCTCACGACACAGGTACGTTGACACTGACAAAGCTTCGCAATATTCCACAGAAGAAACAACTCGAATGGAGCTGTGGGGCACAGCAGCAGGAATAGAGGAGGTAACATCACAGCTGAAGAATTTGACTGTATCATTCATCCAGTTGCCTCAATGAGCAGCTCAGAGCGGTAAACATGAATCTTCATCCCCATGGTTCATATTCGCAATGTAAATGCAAGCGTACGGTGCGGAGGAATCACCCAGGTTACTATAGGAGTCGACACCAAGCTCCCATATCATCAGTCGTGCACATATTTACTCATTGAATTTAGTTGGCTATGAACTGAATGGAGCGACCGACCCACGGGACTCAACCCGCTTTCCCATGCATAGGATAGACGGATTGAGGGATAGAGTCAGAGTGGCGTGTTTACTTGTGTAAGTGCTTGCAAAATATTTCCTACTCTATCCCCGATGATTCCAGGGGGACTCCAGCCCATGTACTTGGCTCCAACTCCAGTGCACTACCTTCTGCTCCACTCTCCCCTATAGTATACGTTACTCAACATCATTTGATATGCCATAAAGATATTGGAGCTGGCATGGGGCTTGAATTAAGCACATTACCAGCCAGTCACTCTGATTGCCTCGTAGTGCTGTTGTTGGGTGTTGGGTACTGGGTGCTGGTGCTGGCTGCCTTGGTTTCGCCCTGCTATATATGCTTTTGGCGGCACAGTTGTGTACCGTAGCAAATTGGCTCATTCCAGTGAGTAAGCGAAGTGTATCTAAACGTCCCGGTATGCGGGGACATGCGATTAAATGATGAAATTACTTCGAATCTCTGTAATTGGTAGGTAATGCTTCAGACGGCTTCCGAGGACTATCGATTTTCTGCCGATTTTATAACCGAATTAGTAATAAGCAGGCGGCAAATTAGCCTCTGCTGCCAGGCGACGTACAAATTGTACTCTGTGCTCGAATTTATAGCGTGGTGCGTAGCTAGGTGTTCACTTAAATGTCAGTGGTTTGTTAATTAGATTTTAACGCAATCAAAGAAGTGCGATAACAGGGGAACATGTTGACTTGATCTGTTCGCTTGGAGCTGTGGGTTCAGCTCCGTAATGTGCCCGGCCAGTTGCCTTAAAAATTGAAGACATTATTATTCTACACCACGCTAACCACAAGCAATGAAATTGAGCAGTCTCAGTAATTTTTGCAGGCATTTTAACCACAATGTCATTATTTCCAGATACTTTATTACTTATTGTATCAACTCTACACACACACATTTCAATTAACGTAGGGGTTTTCAGACAATTTTTCATTTTAGATTTCGCCTGGCACACTAAATGTTCGAAGCTCTATTTTTGGATTTTTTTTTGCGGCCCACTGTTCATAGAATTTTGATGTCTTTGATCGTTTTAGGAAGGTCGGATACGTTGAGTGAATTTGGATTTATGGGATGAGCTGACTTTTCGTATCTCAGTACTGCATACAACCATGAATAGTCCACCATGGTTAAATGTTGTCAGGAAATTATATCGTCTTTATGCTTTTCCAGGAAAGGCAGAAGCCGTTTCCGCACGCATTCGCGCACGTACATCGTGCATACTGATTATCGCTTTCGGGAGAGATGGAGCCGTACACAGACCACTTTGGTAAATCGCTTGCCACATGAACTTTTCTGCCGAATTTTTCAACGTCGATTGTTCTTTGTCATATTTGAAGTATCGAGACCATCAAAGCACCTAAGTTAGTGGACGTAGTTCGGGAAACTTCAACGGTGGGGGTGCTGTACCCGTAGTTATGATGGCCACTATTCTCTATAGCAGGCTTTATCTCACAATAAACTGCACATATAGTACCAGTTAATATCGCCTTGGGAATGAAGACGTCACTTTCCAAGGCGGTAAGAAACGGCGCTTCACTTTCTTACTACATGTTAAGCTCAAGCCTGTTGCTTGAAGGCTGTGAAGATATCTAATTTCGTGCCCAAAAGCCATTGAAACCGAGCAGGGTCGTGTTGTGTCGTGTTCCACCACGCGCTCCTACGCTGCCACAAAGGATTCGGATAAGTACACGGCAGGGTACGTCCAGTTCCCATTAGGATGGCGGAAAGCGGAACAGACAAGGAGTGTAGAGTATGGGCAGGGAAGTTTTCATTATTTTGAAGGAAGGTCAAGAGATTTTCTCTTCTAGCTTAGTTGAATGTAATGACACCTGTAGATATTTTAACTGCATAAGTTATAGTTATAAGACCTTATAAGGTTCCTACAAGAACGGTTTAAAGCATTATGATCCATTTTCAACTAACATAACGCCTAAATTCGTTACATATTACATTTATTTGTCCATGTCGTAATCAAGTAAACTTGGCATATTTGCAAAAGAATTGAATTTAACTTGGAAACTGTAAGTAATACTTGCCACCTTAGTAGTTGCTGTACATTGTAACAATTGAGACTTACCTGAAAAAAAAAACAAAGAAAATAAATTTTCAGTAAGATCCAAATAATTAGAATAGCTTTTCTTCACAATTTCAACAAAAAAAAAAAAGTTCCAGTAATATTGTGGACATAGCAATGTTTGCTACTATGGGGCTAAACAAACAGACAAACAGTGACTCAGTCAGTTTTACTATAGTCGAATTTCGTATAAAATCGCGAGTTGAAACTTGTCGCGCTGTTAGAGCAAAACTGGGAAATTCCATTGTGATAACGAGGGACAACGACTTCTTTCTTTTTCTACAGCCAGCTTGAACCAAAATCTTTATTGCTATGCGATAATTGTGTTTTTAAATATTTTAATCAAATATGTGGAAAGTAGCAGGTAGGAGAATTGTATCTCTATTACTTTACCATTTCAACCTACTTACAACTAGTAGAAACGGAAATGTAAACAAGATTGTTATCTTGTTGAAATTTGATATTTTTTATTTAGAAATTTAAGTTTTCTTGTTTACATTGGACTGAGCAGTGAGCAGGCAGCTAAAAGTACTTACAAAGAAAGAAGCAGAAAGAATACCTATGAAAGTTAGAATAGGCATGATCTCGTTTCTGTCAATGGTTAACCTCAAAAACCTGGTAAAATTTAAAGTGCTGTATGAATTCAATAACGCGAAAAAAATCGCCTACATGTCGTCTTTATTGTCACAACTGGGAAAAGTAAACTTCGACTGTGAGACCAAAATTTGAAATACTTAATTTGCCAAATACGACATCAAGTATGGTTAGGGTGGGGAGAACTGCAAAACAAAGCTAAAGATTACGTCGAATATATTTTTTCCAAATACAATCCTTTTAAGAAGAAAAAAACAATACCGGAGCAGAAAGGGTTAAAAGCCCTAAAACATGAATAATTGCCCAACAAAAACTGCTCTTAACACCAGAAGCTGCTTTATGTCTTCATAGCAGCAATATGAAATTCAAATGAATGTAAATGTGGCGTCCACAGTAAATATAATTTCCTTTCATGGACTGTGAACATGAGAAAGCCGACACCTCCTTCCACCCGCAACCGTTTCCATTACGTTTTTCTCCTAATTCATCATGCTAATTAATTCAGAGCCATTCAGCTCATTGATATTCGCTAAAAACGCTACATTAACCTTCAGATTCGTCTTTGTTTTGTTTTCTTTTCTACTGTTTTTTTGTTTTGTGCAATTCAACCGACCGCACTGAGAGGAATTCGCACATTAGCCACAATAGCAATAAACCTATCTCCTCTACCCGTCGTCAAAGTCCCAATTCAATAAGCTCAGGCCATCCTCATCTTCACTTGGACCGCGAATCAAGAGGATCTCATTAAGCCATTCACCAAGTATTAACCGTGGTCATAAATTTTCTCGCCTTTGTGACTATTTCCACAGATCCATGATCTTCTTCTTAAATCTTCCCCTTCACCTCGTTGTCCTGACCATCTACAACGCACTGGATTAATTGGAGTTTTCTGGCAAAGAAGGCAAATAAATGACTACTCCGCTATGCAAATAAACGTGTTTACCTCTTTCCAGTCGTCCAATTTGAGGCACACTTGGGTTCGGGTACTCCACAGTCTCCCGCACAATTCAATATCACAAAAAGCTCCCCCGATGGGCTCCTTTCGAAGGCTCCACACCACGACTGGAATTGTTTCGCTCGAATCGGGTATTTGCCGTGCACGAAACCAATTCAAGCAGCATCAGAGTCAGAGATTTCCTCCGGATAGGAGAATACTATTCCGCCGAGCCTGTACGCCTGTAGGCTGTGTAGCTGGCTGGACTGCCATCGTCAACCACACCAACCACAACGGCGATCAACTGTGCTCCAGTCTCCAGCTCCGGCCTAATAGACCATCCATCGCGCTACTCCTCCTGGGCAATTATAAGCTGAAGTCGACGTGTCATTGTCGTTTTCCTTGTGAATTATTCATTAATTTGCGGTTTATAAATTCGCCATTTAGCGAATGAAATCTAATTAAGGAGTATTTATGCTTCACATAGCCCCGAGTCATGAATTGAGTTGACAGATCTCAGCGGCGCTGCCTGACCGCGCGTCGGGGTCAGCAGGGGGCCACCGCTCTAAGCACTTTTGTGCCGGAGCTCAAAATTTCATTAAATCGGGCCCCGACGGTAACTGCAGGCGGCAGCACCACCAACCCAAAGGGAACAGTGAAACTTCTAAGAGCACTTTGAGATTGTAAATAAAGCCCGTATTAGGCGCTGCTGCTGCTGCTGCTTTCAGGCGATCTGTGCCGTGTGAGTTGAATAGTTTTCCTGCTCAATTCAATTGAAGTAATCAGAGTCGACCACCGCGGTCGCGGGCGTCTTGTTCAACTGGAATTAATTTGTCAATAGCACTGCAAAGCGACAAGAGGGCTTTTATTTGCCGTCGGATTTAGCTCAATACTTTGAGGGGGTCTACACCTAATGTGGGTGTCGCGTGAAGGAATTTAGGTGCAAAATTAAGCCAGGCGCTTAACTGTACAGTGTACATGAATGAGCAATGGATAAGGACGCGAAATCACGTATTCACATAAATCACTTTTCCTGTCACTGAAGAATTATGCTTAAAGTTGTAAAGGAGCAGCCACAGCCGTGTGCTGGTGATAATCATGGCTGGGAAGTCGTGACAGAGAAGTAACGGCAATGGATTGACCATTTAGATAGACCATAACAAAGAGATGGCACACAAGGAAACGGAGCCGCCGGACGGCTAAATGAAAAAGATATCTGCAAGAGTTCGTCGATTTTTTGTCGGTTGATTGCTAACTTGAGTGATGTAAGGCAATTTTTCAGTTGTAGCAATTTTTTACGACCGTGAGACATTTTCATGCATTTGTCCCTCACTTTCAAAACCTGTCCTTGGTCTAGCCAATTAGCCAAATCGTTTCTTAAAATAGATTTATTAGGATAAATTTGTTTTCTTGATTCAATACGGTGCAAATTTGTGTTTGTCTGTCAAAAATGACAAAATTGACTTAGACCAAACTGCTGAACTAAATAATTGTCTGATATGCGGCTATTAAGTATGATGTTTTTGTATTGATTGGTTTTCTGATTTGAGATACTATAAATAGCTCATAGTGTGGGGTAGAAGGGTGTATAAAGTTAGCACCACACATTTGTCCAAATTAAATGAAAAGTATTTCAAAAATCGTTGTTTTTTTATTGTAAATTTATCATCAAAACATAAGAAATTAATAGACTAGTAGTCACTTGTAAAAGGTCTTTGTATTTTTTATTATTTAAACGCAAAAGAATTTGTTTGCTACGAATAAATTTGAAATTTGTTAAAGTTTCTCTTTTCTGGTTTGGTTTGATAGGCATTTTAAATTATTAGGTTTCAATAAAAACAAATATGGAAGATTTTTTGTGTTAAACGTCTTCCGTTAAAAGGGGTATTATTTCCATTGTATATTGGTAGAATTTTCACCACCCCCTTTTAAATGCTATAAAGAAGCAGCGGACCAAATTTCACAAATTTATTCCAAACTCACTCTTTCATAATCCCTTTTATAGTTCTGGGTCTAAATAATCTGATGGCAGTGCTATATAAAATAGACTATAATACTTTTCCGCCAATTAGTGCCTACCCATATGTTGCCATGAAATCGTCAACAACGGTTAACACAATCGAACTAGTTGACTAGGCCCACGTCACGGAACTTGAAGAGGAATCAATAGAGGCCCGCAGGGATCTTAACTTTATATCAAACTGGCCTCAAATATCTAATCATAGCTTCGTATTAAACAAGATGCCCTGTAAAACACAGAGGTTAATTGTGTGATGTCATTACACCCATTTGTGTATCCAAGAAGTATACTGTGAACAAAACTGGACCAAGGAAAGAACCTTGAGGAATCTCAATTTAAAACTGAAATAATCAAAGAGGCACAGTCCTCAATGTTGGTTTCGTTTTGTTTCTAGACTCCCGAGTGAAGGTCGGTATTTTTAGTTTTTTTCTACTTTTACTATGTTAATCGAGTTAATGACAGAACAAATAACTCGAATTCGTTTCCAAGTATAAACAGTTGCAAACCAGAAGACAACAGACAAGATTAAAACTCATCATAAATTCTTCTGTCAAATTACACGTCGTCCTGGGGAATCATTCGTCCTCAACTGAACGTCAGGTGCATCGAAATTGGTGAGTCTTTAACGAAGCCATTTCAACTTAATTGCTTGGTGATATCAGAAATTCAGAGCACTTACAGGGAACACATTGCGCCCTGACGTAATTGAAATTAATTCGAAGACAGTGGACGACGTCGGCAAGCAGTTAGGGGTCTGGTACTGACAGCGCAATGAAGACTTTATTGGAGGAACAATGAACGGCGGAGCCCCAGAGGTGGTGGTGGGAAGAAGGAGACGCGTCCAGCGCTATTCTTGGCCTCATCTTCTTGAAATGAATGCAACCGACTGCGGCTGCTGCTGCTGCTACTGCTGCTGCACTTTTCGGATTATTTGCAGTTCCACCGAGCAGTACTAATATGCAATGATACATGGCTTGTGTGCCGCAACCAGTGCGAGCTGCAATCCCTGCAATTCAACCCGTTCCATCTTGGTCTTGGTTTGTTGCAAGCGGCACTGGCATAAGTCAGACCTGGTGGTGCACAAAGAAAATTTAATCAAACGTGACAGATGTTGATTTGTGGCGAGAAAATAGCTTTGACTTGGTTGACATGTTTAGCAGTGCTAGTCCTTCGCCTTTTATTCGCTTTTATTGCTTCATTGAGACTTTTCAGAAACGTTTATCATGTGCTGTGAGCGCTGTCGTAATTTGTTCACCTCACGAGAAGTCGAGCGATTGCAAGTGACTTGTGAGTTGTGTGTTTACAATTCGGCTTTATGGTATACAAGCGATTGCCGTTCGGTCTCAATAAATCTTGTAATGAAGGAATTACGCGAGCAATGCATGCAATTCTCCGATCGAATTGATGTGGATTGCTTAGGAATTGTGTTACTAAATAACGTGCGGAGCGAAAAAGGCCAGTGGAAATTGAGTGATTTCTACACGACCGCTCAAGACAGTGCTTCAAAGCACGTCACCCAGTAAAATCGTTCAGATATTCCTAATCAATTTCCGACGGGCTATTGATCTTAAATACACCTCCCTGCATGAAAAATTAAATGCCCAATTGTAATTCACTTGCCTATAAATAGATGTTCATTAATAACTGATATGCGGCTCATTGCTTCGCACCAAACTTGCCCAACTTCAACGGACGATGGTCGTCGTTGTCGTTGTCATCATCGTCAGCAACTCACATTCCCCTTTATCATCTATTTTCAGCCTTCCATTGAAAATTATCGTTGCGTGACATAATTTTATTTATGTGAGATTTTCCTTGGCCATTACGCTAAACACAGGTTTTCATAAGAGGGCATGCAGCTATCATGGGAGACCTCTTGTTTTTTCTATTATCCCCGGCCACGTAACCTAGTCGAGTTTGATTAAAGACCCACTGGAGAAATTGTTTCTTGGATCAAACACCTTTTCCTGGACAAAGTCCACATAAATAATTTTAATTGCTCCTCGTCACGTACTGAGCCCCATTCAGAACATTTGAAAGTGGCTGAGAGCGTTCTATTTGAAGATAGATGCCAACTAGTTCATTGACGAATTGAGGAAGTGACCAAAGGCCCCAGTAAGATTTGAGGAGTGATGACATGTGAATGGGAATTGACGCGATTTCTACTCAACTTGTGCTAAATTTCTGATAAGAAATTACAAGTAGTGTACAAATTGATAAGAAGTCCTATCGAGGCTGACCCAAGTTTTATGGGATTTTGTATGAGAGGTTCGTAGGGGTCAGTATAAAAATTTTGTAGATATATACTTTAGTTAACGTATTCGATTCATTGGAAACTTTTATGTGGACTTACTGCGATAAACGTTGCCGTAGTATGTGCGAAGAAAAACTAATACGCCGAGTATATTAACTTCAGGTAAAATATAGGATTTTTTTGCATTGAGGTCGTCCATACAGACCTTTAGTGATTAACTCTAACTTTGAACCTTTTAACGAAATGCCTTTCCGAAATAACTATTTCAGACTCTTCCTTTCAGAATCGGTATTGATTGAGAGGAATCAAGACCTATTTTCTGCACATCGTAGTTTAATTCGTTTCCTGTTGCAAACGACCTCTTCGTCTGTCTTAAACCTGGATGAATATCCCAGAATCCTTCCTTGACCCTTGCTTCCTATCTATTGAGACTTTCTGTGTTCAAGACAAGGGGCCCTCACGTCACCAGAGTTCTATGCCTGTCGATAGTTTAGGGTCATATCATGAACCAACGAACTACAACAGGAAGGACAACATTCCTACTTGGGGGCAACCATTGGTGACCGTTAGTGTTATGGTGGCTGTTTCAGCTCCCAAGGTTAGTTGTTAACTTATGGCTGGGCAGCATGTTTCTTACCCATAATACCGTTGGGGTTTCTATGCTCCTCTTGACGGCTGTTTTTCCATGAAACAGAAGGGGGATAATTCTATCATTGAAGTACCCCACACGGCCTCTCCTATCTATGGTATATAGCGCAACATCAGGTCAGTTTCTCAAACGGATGCTATTAGTTACCTAACAATGTTCTGCCAGAAAACAAGACAAGTTTCCTGCTCTGGAGTGCCAACTCACGAGAATATTTATAATGTCTGGAAGATGCCATTGGGAATGTGTTCCATGGGAACAATTTTTGAAAGTCAACTCTTTCTAAAGCGTATTCATTTTCAATTTTACCCACAAGTAAAATCTTTCCTGTAAGGGAGGTCGTAGGTACCTACTACCCTAGGACATCACCGTATTAAAGTAATCAACACTGCAATCGACCAAATAAGAGATTGCTCTTACAGATAGTAATTACGGGATCGACTTGGAAATAACTACAAGTGGCTTAAAAGCTCAAACCGCCTCCTTATCCAAGGCAGAAGTGGGAATCATTGGGACCGTACGGTGGATCAAGTTGAGAGGCGTTATTTTCTCATTAATAGTAACTGATTTATGAATTGCAACATTGGAACAAATCTCAGTGTAGTG
>QYTT01088803.1:58326-89430 GCA_006980735.1 Dasypogon diadema | reverse complement strand
ACCCTAGGACATCACCGTATTAAAGTAATCAACACTGCAATCGACCAAATAAGAGATTGCTCTTACAGATAGTAATTACGGGATCGACTTGGAAATAACTACAAGTGGCTTAAAAGCTCAAACCGCCTCCTTATCCAAGGCAGAAGTGGGAATCATTGGGACCGTACGGTGGATCAAGTTGAGAGGCGTTATTTTCTCATTAATAGTAACTGATTTATGAATTGCAACATTGGAACAAATCTCAGTGTAGTGTGACTATATCAATAATTCCTCTGGCTTCAAATCTACGCTAAATATTCATCCTCTCTGTACACGCCTTGGGATTGGGATGATGGGCCCTACATTTCGTGAGTGTGATTCGGGTTAGCCGTAACAATTCTTGCAAATCCAAATTACTTTGGTCAGCACAGTATTCCCTCCTCTTTTTTGTGATTTATGCTGGTTAAAATTTACCTCCTTTCAATGACTATCTAAGATTTGTCTAGCGGCCCCTTCAAAACACAAAGGCTTCAATAAAATCTTTTTCCCAGTATACCATAGCAGCCCTCAACGCCAGTTCCTTCTCCTCTCCACTCCTCCCCATCTCTACACCTTTATTCATGTCTTAATCGACGAGAAAGGCAAACCCAAATAAAAAATACTCCTCCAGAACGCTGCAATCTACATATAAAATCCGTTCCAACGTCAATAATAAATTTATCCAAGCGAATAAATTTCATCCACTTTTATCGATATTTGTTACACTCGCCGCCTTCCTGGGTCAATGCCAAGCGAAATTTCGTTATGTCACTCCTCGCCCCGTGCTGCGAATTCATCCAGCTTCGTACCCACCTCACTCGCCATCACCTACCACCTAGAGCTACCACTTAATTTGTTTATTTTTAGACTTGGCATAGTCAGGGAAAACAAGCCATCCGAAGCTGATTTTATTTTAAAGTGGATTGCGTTGTGTGCATACATTATGAGGGGGAACACTCTGCATGGTCTGCATGGTCTGCATAGGTCCATCTTACCACGTCTCACGTCTGCCCCCCAGCGCCCAGCCTCGACGCATAGTTAAAGCACCTCACCGTACACCTTGTTCGTCGCTCTCACCCGTTAAAATGATTTAGTTGAGTTTTTCAGCCGTTTAATCAGTGTCACGTGCATGTTTCGCTAAATATCAGACGTGCTCATGAAATTTTAATTAAGCCACTGAATTATGTAGCTCTAAATCGTAATCGTGTGGAGCGATTTAAAAAGCTCTTTTCAATACGACAGATAGCATCGAGTTGGTATCGTTTTTACTGACGGGGACGGCAGTCGTAGTCTATTGTCTGCCACTCGCACTATCCGCGATCCGTTTTACACGACGGGGTCCATGGGGACCTGAGCCGTGCGGGACCGCAGGTCGACGGGACCAGAAATCTACAAATTATTGAGAGGAATTCCATTTTAATTTTGGTATATGCTCAGTTGGGCATGAAAATTGTTGAGCTTAATTTAAATTGGGTAATTAGGATTGTGTTTTTGTTTGGGCCGAATTAATTCATGCATTGAGCGGGAAATAATGCGGCGTTCAGTAGAGCATTTGCCCGTGCAAAGTTACACACATATCTCATTACATCATCGGTGGTCCCGGTGAATAGCTCTGCAATTTTATTTAATAGTCGGTTTTAATTTGATATCGAGAATAAATTTCGGGGACAATCATTAGGCGGGCGGCGGCCCGCAGTTGCGAAAAGCGAACCTATTGTTAGTTGCCGCAATAAAAGAGGTTCAGTCGTCAGTTACGCAATTTATCACTACCGTGCGGATGGTGGTATTTACCTTTTTCCACGGCATAATTAAGCCCCAACTAAATATAATCATTGATCCGATTTGCATGATTCTGCGGTGGTTATTTTTGGAATTTGGCAACCGTAATTTTGTTGGTAATTTGCGGAGCTCATTAAAGAGATTTTGCTGAAATGCAGTGATCGCCACGGAAATGATTATTTGTCGAATGCTGGCACATATCGACTATAATTCATAATAATTTTCAGCTTAACACGATGTTTGCAACACTCTTTCTTAGAAAAAGTGTCGGAATTTTACTTTTGAACAAGATTTTATTGAATTTTTAATGGTACAGAGTACAGACACGTTGAGAGCCAGTTCCTATTTTTGATTTGAATACGCCAAACAGTGTAACTGTATGTTTGAATCAATTTCAATTTTCAACTATTAATTACGTTAGGTTAGACGTTAGACTGTTAGAATGATGAGAGAGAGAGAGAGCGAAGAACTGGAACCAGCCATAAAATTTAATGAATCTTGCCATTCTCCTAACTCCTTCACCTAGTTTCCTCTCTTGCTTCGCCTAGCTAGGCTGCGGCCTTTGCACCTTCTTTGCAATACCTTCAACTTCCTCCTCATTAATACATCTTCTGCAAAAATCGTTGAAAGTATAACCTATACCTATGCACCTACCAAAGAGGTAGTATCCTATTATCACGGCTGTCATGTTACCCAGAACAGGGGAACTTTAAACGTAGAGAGGATGAGCGGATTCAAAATTTGAGGAGACCCAAAACTGAGCGAATTTCAATACTTGATTGGACCCAAATATTGATCAAATTCAAATATTGATCACACTCAAATCTTAAGCGGATTCTGTTCTGAACCGACTGAAAATTAGAGCCCGCTCTTGAATCATTGGATTGATTCGAAATTTGAGCTCCTTGCAACCCTGCACGTAGATACGGTTCGGACGATGGCAATGCACGTTCAGTACACGATACAGGGGTAAATACTCCGCCAAAAATTTTCTTGGAGATATAAAACGCACTTGTCGCCTTGTTCAAAGCGCTCCTCTATGTTTTTCTTCTGGCTTAACTTAGAGTCCAACATAACTCCCAGGTATTTTACACATACCTGGCATACCTCAAGGCTCAGTTTTAGGCCTTGTTCTTTTAATTTATAATGAATTCTTTTCTGCCTATGAACTTCAGTAACTTTTTATTTTTCAATTCAAAATATGCAATATACGTTTTTTCTGATATTATCAATTATTAAGGCTTGATATTAGATTTGTGAACCATATCAGTATGAGTAAAGTAATTTTATCAGAGCTCCAAACTTCCATAGTTGATGAACAATAGAATCGTACACCATGCCCATTTTTGCAATATTAACAACCTTGTAATTTTCTTGCCGTAGTAGCCACTATGTTTCTCATCCTATTAATTCATATCCAAAGCATTTTCTTCGATTTAATCAATTTGGATTTTACTGTTGTTAACGTAAATTCACTCAAGTGCAACCACACAATGGGATCAGAGAACCATTAGCTTGAATATATTAAATACAATATCTCTGTCCTAATCGCCTTTCCACAAAATCCCCGGCATGCTTTGAAGTTTAGGCTATGCACAAACGCAAGCTACAATATGGTCTGGAATTTAGAAGTAATCTCAGGTACTCACTGTTTGTATTGAAGCGAATAATGGGCTTTCTACCTCTTACAAATTCCTGGTATATAGGTATCCTCACCATCTGACCGATTATATGTATTTTCATTGTGTATGCCATTGTCAAACTCCTTTTCTTGTACTTTGTCTGTATTGATATTGCATAATATTGTTGCCTGAAAGCGTGCAACGAATGTGAAAAATTTGAAATAGTATTTCACAAATGCCTATCTAAATCGCTACCATAATTAATTACATATTCAGAAGAAATGGTTTTTTTTTGCATGCAGAAATAATGATGTTGGAATCATCTCGGATTTCTATACCGCCAACATCATCAATATTAATTTCCCACCTGGCAGCAAAAACAAATATTTTTTCCAACGCATCATTTGACTCAGAGCAGAGCAGATTCATGAAGGCAAGCGGCGCGGCAGTCCAAAATTCATTACATTTCATAATAACATAACAACACAGCACAGTCAGGCAGTCAGGTAGCGAGAAGAAAGCACAAGCAAAGGGCAGGTGTTAAATGAACTTCCAAACCAGTCCACAAAATTGCTATTCAGGCATTTCACTTTGAGAATCTGCGTATCATGATGGTGTAAACAAAGTTGTTTACCTTAAAAGGACGGTTCACATTACCCGGAGTTGCATAAAAAACGACTGCGCAGAATCACGAACTGATTGGGCTGCAAAGTGTGTACACGTGAGTGAATGTAGATTGCACTGCAAAATTGAGCACAGTTTTTCTTGTCACTGAAGGAGATTTTCGACCGCCGTAAATTAATTTGCAAACATTAAGCGGACACGAAAAATTAATTCCATCTGAAACGGGCGAAATAAATTTCTCTATGCAACTGTCCAGCACATTTTTCACCGGGACAACGTACTTTAGTTGCCTATTGAAATTAGCGTGTTGGTGTGGGGTGGTTAATTAGACAAATCCACTTAATTTTAACGACTGTTGGTGCATTTGGGAAAATGGAAGCCCTTCCCCCCTTAAATCTTTGCACAAGAAAGCCTTCCTGGTGAAATGATCTTTAGAGGACACCTACCTTCTTTGTCTAAACAGCTCCAGAGAGATAAAAATCAAGAATTCTTTCACTCAAGTTTCCTGGAGTGGTGGAGGAAAGGAAGGTTTCAAAGTAGCTTAAAATGAGGAAAACAACAAACAAGTTCAAAAGCGATGAAAACACGAATAAAAGGGATTTTTTTCCACTCTCTAAGCACGTCCTGGTAAAGAAAACTGCTAAGGAAAAATTAGGCTTGAGTGGAATAAAAAAAAATCCCTCAGGCTAACAGGCACAAGAGATGTCCACACACCAATAGAACGCGCCGAGTAGTGAAAGGGTTGTCACAACTTTTAAGGCGGTACGGATGTTAGAAGGAGCATAGCAGACTGGTGCAATCGTCTCAAGAAGTACTTGGAAGCTCAGACGACACGAAAGACGCAGAAGGGATAATGATGGAAGGATACGATTTCACCATGCACAGGATGATACTGTTCACAGTGTAACACAATCCCAAAAAGGAATGAGAACCTAGATAGAAAAGTCCTGAGAGCTGCATTCACTTAACCTGCACCACATCAAGTACCAAGTAGCTCATCTCATCCCACCACCAATCCTGGTCCCATGAATAAACTCCATCCAGCTTATGATGCAGTTACTACTACTAGAGGAGCTTGAGGAGGTGAGGAGGTATCGTATTTAGCTTCAAGTTTCTTGTTATGAAGTGTGTAATAGCCTCAAAGTCCATCGACATGGACGTTGAGGCCAGCAGAAAAGAGGGTTTATGCGAAACAGCTTTTAAGGCACGCTGGATGGCAAATACCCGACCAAAGGTGCACTTGGACTCATTCAAAATACATTAAGCCGAATGCATTTTATTTGAGCATCCGGGCGTGCTGAGCATAAACCATTTATGAAGTAGGGAACCAGTTTCCAAGTGCATGCGGTTGGACAGTGGAGGGAGGGGAGCACGTCTACAGGCAGTATAGCAAGTAGATACATATTATATTCTCGGTATGTTGGCTCGCCAGCTATCGGGATATGGCTCTTGTGGATATGCACAGTCTCCTTGACATCCATCGTTGATGACCAAGTCTTGTGTGGTGTGATTAAAGCATCACAAGATACTCCCCGCCATTAATTATGCCTCTTGTGTGCTTTGTTGTTGGTAATTAGCACACATACTGCAGATGTTTAGATAAAGATTGTGTTCTTTTGTGCAGCTATAAGAGAACAAGGTACAGTTTTATTCTTGACGTCCGTACTTAAAGGCAGCGCTTGACGTTTGTTTGTGTAAACAGAGGGATCCTTGTGTTTCTACACTTGTTTTCACCCTTTTTAATGGCTCTGTAATTTTCACTGATTTACTGCATAAAATGACAGAGGTTTCGATTCAAGAAAACAACGTATTGCATGCGCTGGGATGTTAAGTAAGTTAGTTAAAATTTAATAAGAAGTATTTTGAAACATCAACTATAATATTCTTTTCCTGAGGTACAAGAGGAACGCAAAAAAAAAAATTACTTCTGCACAACCAGTATACAATTTTCTTTTATAAGACATGTCCAGGCGCCAGGTTATGTAGTTCGAATCGATCGTATCGACGATTGAACCAACGGCGGGAACAATGTCAAGATTTTAATTGAAACTTCCAACTTATTCATATAAGAACGACACCTAATAGCTGAACATCAACCTTGTGCGACACACAATAGCTGAATATCTTTGCTAAATTACATCTGACAGTCAATGTGATAAAGAGCGACAGATGTCGAATATGGTTTTGCACCAGACCAGAATGGGCCTTGGAAGGCAGACTGATATGCTAATAGACCATTTTCTGAGTAGAATGGAAGAAAGCATCTCTATTCAGGACTACATGCCTGGATTTTAAGAGATGCGAGGAAAGGTAGAGGACAAAATTATCAGCTATTTGAGTGACGTTAGAGAGGTAAAATATGGAGTTCCTTAGGGATCGGTCTTGGGCCCGATCATCTTTATCCTACACACTAGCTAGCTATTAAGAGTACTGAAGGAAGCTAGAGTGTATCCATATGCGGATGATCTAGATCTCGTTATAAAGCATATGCATTTAGAGGAGGCTCTGAGGATAATCCAGTAAGACCACAATAAGCTGCTAAGGGTATCATGATTTAGGATTGTTCGTTAATACTAAGGACGTTAAGGTAATTAGTTAAGGCATTGGGATGGAGTTAAGTCTAGTTAGCCACACATGAAAACAGGAACAAAAATGTTATTAGCTTCGTGCCGTGTCGCTTGAACTTGGAAAAGACCACCTCCATTCACAAGAAATTGTCCGATTTTCTAGACTATGGGTCGATTTCAACATTCGGTAATATGTGAACAATATTGAACGTTAATTTTTTACCCGTAAGAGCCAATGATAAAGATATAAATTATAAGCCACCATCCATTGCGTTGCTGACATCCTCGCTCAGTGAATTTATCACAACAAAACTGCTCACAATAAAATCTAAATCTATTATCGCAATCTCTCCCTTTGTGTGCAGACAAACAACCGCATCGAAGGACGAAAAAGCCATTAATTTATGGCTTTTCAATCTCATGAAATTCCACTTGGCAAAGGTTAAAACTCTTTCCAAAGTTTTTGATTTCAATAAAATTCCGAAACATTTTCCATTCATCCTTTTTTGATTGAATTTCAAAGTGCAGAGATTTCCCAACGTTGTATGAAGTGCAAAAGCAATCTTCGCGCAGCAGAGGATAGTCAATCGGAAAGTTTTCATCCATAGATGACGATGATGACGAGGACGGCGACGATCTCTATCTATCCATCTACGGACCTACATTTGTATGTATGTAGCAAAGCAGCATCGCTTACGGCTGTGTACATTTAGAGAGTCCGTAGCAAAAGTTTGATAGCAGCACCGAAATAAAAAGAACAGGAACATTGCTCCCTTGAAGCGAAGCATTTGATGTTATGGGAGTAAAGGATGGGCGATATGGTACGGTGGATGACGATGGTGGTAAAAAAAAACCACCCTCAAGTTTCATTTAAGTGGGTCCTGTGTTCACAATTTCCTTGTGTATGCAATCTAAAAAGCACAGCATCAGCAGCACCAACAGCAGTAGGAACATAGCAGCCCTTTTCAGTCCAGAGGAAAAGGAAATCAAATAAAAGACCCCCCAAAAAAAGGAATTACAGTGAATGGAAGCACAGTGGTGATAGAACGGGCGAATGGGTGGTGTATGAAGCTGCGGAACTGCTACTTACTGGATTTGTTGGTGAGTAAACTGAGGTGAGGAGACTCACCCTCTGGCAGCAGCCGTTCTTACATTTAAAATGCGACCGGCAGTGGAAGCGAGGCAGTAGCACCAGTCCTAGTCCTGGTAACTACAAGTTCTCTACTTGCGCTGTCTTTCATCACGCGATCTGATGCTGCTTTTTCCCAGTTTTTCAGTATTTTGTAGCGATAAAAGAGCTTCCTTTTTTCGGCTCTTCACTGCAAAAGAAAGCTGCAGTTAATTAAAACCCCAGGAAATTTTCCAACATTTTCCACTGCTGCTGCTGTTCCTGGGTTTTTGTAATCACTTAAAATTACTTCAGAGTTTTTCAATAAATTGCGCTTTTTAACTTCCCAACTTTTGGTAAATGGCGACCGTTGTAACAGGAAAAAAGGATGGTGCGGCATTGTGGGATAAGTTACAGGAAATGTGGAATGCTTTCGTTTGCTTAATCCGCACGAGAGCGTTGGATTAATACCGGGAAGTCATTGTTTCCAATATTCGGACCGGAACTAAAATTTGGGCAGAAATTCAACAAGGATCTGGCGGTGGTGCTTCACCCCACATGCCCTACTTTTTTTTTATCCAAAACAATTACCACTCACCACAAAACGTCCAACTTCTTCCTATCTTTGATTTGACATAAATTGCATGTAAACAGTTTTTTCCGCAAAAACCGAACAAACCCCCTTATTTCGCACTATCAACTTCGGAAGCCAGATGGAAACGACTGTGTTCACGACACCATCAGCCATCATTTTTATTGCAAACAAATCCTATATAATGCTGCTGCTCGTGTTCTTCCTTTCGCGCTCAATTAAAATTCCTTGAAGAGCAGCGCCAGGAAGCATTCCGGGTAATTGTTATCTTTTGTGATTATAGAGGCGGCAAAGGGAAGTGTTATACAACTGTGATCAAGGGGGAAATTTACAATGATTACATCTGTGGAGGCAACACGTTAAACGGAAACAGGAATTTATCTAACGACAAGTTTCAGTGACTTCTTGCGTTTCACCCCTTTTATACCTGTTTTACACGACTGCCTGGATGGCTGGATGACTGGCTGGCTGGATGGCTGGCTGGTGGTGCTTCATTGAACAAGCACACCAAGAGATGGGGTTTACTTTTTACCTCGGTGTTTTTTTCTTCAGGTTTTTATACTTCCCTTCATCCACATCCAGAAAGGACGACAACAACGTAGTAAGTAGAGAGGATCGGATGAGTGCGATTTATGGTTGCTAAGCACGCGATTAAAGTTCACGTCTACTGGGTATGGTAATTTCTCACGACAAACTTCATGCAACGGGTGTAAAGGAACAAAAGAGAAAGACCAAGAACCAAGAAGTTCCCTGGTTCAACATTTCTTTTCTTTTCTTTCTCTAACTCACGTTCTGCGGACAATTCTATATCCTTTTTTAAGTATTCATTATTTTCTAGGGTAAGTCTCTGGTTAGGGTACACCAAAAGTGTGAAATTCCTTTTTTTCCATTATTCTTAAGACGATTTGCTTCTAATTATTCCGTGGAAGAAGATCTGCATATTTTTCCTTCCCTTGGGAGAAGAATTTTTTTCAATTGAAATTCTGGTTAGTTTTTTTGAGGAAAGAAGTTAAATCTGATGTACTTGCCACATGTAATTTGAGAAAGATGAAGGCTCGTGTAAATCAACTTACCTGCAAGAAAAAAAAGAAGAGATAATTAATGTTAGAAAGGATTTGTTAGTAAAAAAAATATTGGGGATAACTTTGAATGAATTCAACAACTCTTTTTATTTCTTTATTTATTTACGACCAACTACTTTTTATCGTTATTTATAATCTATTTAACGGTACAGACCGTCCATGTGAGCGCCAAAACCGTAAAAATTAGCTCTTTAGTTTGTAGGGTTATGAAGGGGAGTTACTTCAAGTATTTTGAAGCTCCGCTTTGCTTTGCGAAACTTAAAAAGAAGAAGAGAAATCATTTTGTTAATCAAAGTCAAGATCAGAATATTTAAAGCCTTGCTACAAATCACAATGTCCTGATCCTTCGAATTCCATGAAGATATACTCAATGGCCAAACAATTTACAATTCCACGCAGAAAAGGATAATTTTAGCTTCGTATGAGAAGAATACAAGTCCAACTGCTGGACATCAATTGGACGATGCAGCCAAAACTCTCAAGGGATACGGTACCATGCTAAAAATGAAGTTTTGACGAAAAAAAACAATGGCAAGATATTAAGCAGAGAAAAAAGCAATATATGTACCTTCAAAATATCCTCGATATATAATTGGAACCGGCAAAAGAGGCAATCAGTATTACAGCATTGCTCCAAAGTATCGATACTTGATGGCATTCAGTTATTCCTCCGTCTAATACTAATAAACGAATGTGCGACGTATATCCAAATACAGAGCTTACATTGTGGTTCTTAAGTCAGCTATAAGATAAGAGTCAAATGAAATGTGTACAAAAGCTCAATAAGTATGACTTAGAAATTGAGGTAACACTGCGTTGGGTTAGAGGACACATAGGCGTCGAAAGAAATTAAAAGGCCGATGCCTTAGGAAAGCAACGGTCAGCTATAGAATTCCAAGGCCCGGAACCATTTTCCGCCATTTGTGCCTCCCCATGGCAAAGGAACTAATCGAGAAGTGGGTCAGAAAAGAACGCCACGCTATTATAAAGTTTTTGTTTCATTATTTGATGACACTAGGCCAGTGCCGCACCCTTTGAATGTCTGTTGGACATACATGTCCCAGTTGAGGTGAAATAGAATGACGTACTTCTTTTATAACATAACAAAATTATTTCGTTATTCGTGATACAATTGATATCCCGCAGGGAAGCCATCTTGATCCGAAGATACTTTATCGATATCTCATCCTACACCAAATTAATTTATCCTTTTATCACTTATTTCGAACAAAAGGAACCCTAATAAACCCAATACCCCAACTTCCCCTTAATTACAGAAAGTGACTACAAGTAATTCTCTAAATGGTTACTTAAAAGACACCATTGAATCGCCCCAGGCACAGAAATACAACAACGGAAGCATCATTTGCGGCCATCTAACTACACAAAGTCTCAACTTTCCTCGTTTCTACCTATAATCCATACTCATTAATCTTACTCCATCTACCTGGAGGCTACGTTTGGCCATCTCACCTCACGAAGGTGTCAGGTTGACATCATTTCGTGAAATGATGTGAGAGTAAAACAAAAGGTGTTAGGCTGAGGAGAAAAAATTGCTGCTATTATTAAAACTACGACTGACTATGCTGCTTGCTGTCAAAGGCGTCCCATGTGAATGCTGCTTTTGTTCGAAGCCCGTGGGTATGAGAATGATTTCCGCTGCTGCTTCTGTTGTTGCTGCTGCTGCTGCCGCCGCCGCCGCCGCCGCCACCGAGACCGCTAACCTTAAATGCCTTTTACTAGTTCGGGTGTTTTGTTGGCGCTATTACAAAAGGTGTGTAGTTGGTTGCTTTGCATCTGCAGAAAATAATAAAAAAATACTCGATGAATGTTGTACACCTCCAGCGAGTAAGCTGAATGGAAATGAGATGGTCTTTGACGTTGATTAACATTTTCCCCGGTTCCCACTTTATTTAGCGCTTGCTAATTGAGCGTTTGAATAAAAAAAATCGAATTTTAGTGCAATAGGAAACTGGAGAATATCAAAGAAATTTGTTTTGCAAATAAATTCGCAGTTTATAGGGTAATTATTTCGTGTGGAATGTTCACACAACGCACGGTGTTGTGTAAAGATCGCGTTTAAGTTAAGTGGGAACGTATGCAAAGTGGCTTGGGTGATTTCCTTAATGGAGTTTCGGGGGAAACTCTATTCGGGGCTTTTTTTTGTGAATTTCTGCAGTTCGTGAATGGGCGTCTTCACGTCTCTATGAAATATGAATGAAAAGAAATCTCACATTCAAATTTTTGTGAATTCGAAATCTGTTTTACGAGGTCATAAAGGTGAGACTAATAATTTCATCTTCAAAATTTCAAAATTTTTAAGTTCTATTGAGAAAATTTTCAATTTTGATATAGATTTTTTTTGTTGAGTATCTGTAGGAAAAAACAATTGATGAAAATTGACAGTAATCAGCTTTGTTTTCTTCGGTTTCTTCTTGATTTCTTTTGAGAACGTTCACCATAAGTTGATGGAGCCAGCCTAGCTTTCTCACGGTGCCACTTTGCTCATCAATTGTCTTTTTGAATGGAAGAGATCAGAGAGTCATCTTGGATGGAAAGTCTTCTGGTTACTTTCAGCTGCGTGTCCCCCCTCCCCCGCGGGTTCAATTGTTGCTCCATTACTTTTCAGTTTTTACATTAATGATCTCATGAAGGTCACCCGGAACGTAATATTTATCTTTGACCAAGGATCACAGGGAAAGAGCAGAGTGTGGCTTTTCTATAATTAATTACTTCAAGGATGCGCAGGCAATGGAACCAAGGATCCCAACGAAGTGTGGTCATGAAAAATGTCTGCTGCCAAGGAATAGCAATAGGAATCTTCTGATGCGTGGCCATTATTTTTCCCCTTACGATTTTGTTACGTGATTTTACTGTGGTGAAAAGGAGCTTACGCAGAACTAATTAAATCCGATTGAAGAACACGCCAACTTGACAAGCTCTTCTGCAAGATTTTACGTCAACAGATCTTTGTACCTGTGATGTGAAGTCTTCAAAAACATAAAAAACAATAGCATCCAATCAAATATGTCAGTCAATACTTCATTTGCCACTTTATGCTATTATGGTACGATTAATTTGAAATTCACAGTTTTTGTACGGCCTAAACTCTACATAGGTATGCCATTTCGAATGCAAGGTGTGACTAAGTTGTTTTCTGACATTTCTTTTGATATCTTCAAAGTTTATAGCCAGCGGCGGGCATGATTACGTCCACTGGAAAACAGATACTGAAAAGCATTCCGTTATCACACTTAACGCACCAATAAATCAATATAAACATGTTGCCCCACAATAAAACGATTCATGACGATGCCATTTGTAATAAGCCGTTGAATTGTCGGTACTTATAAAACGGAAAAAGTCCCTCGTATTACCAGTGCACTGTCCAAGATAGTCGTCGTCGTCTTGTCGTCGCCATCGTATTATAGCAATAAAGAAATCGGACCCAGAAAAAGAGTCGGAAAACAACTGGGAGAAAAAATGCCCCGGGGGGAAAACTTCCACCTTTGGCAGTACTTCTTCATCTTGTCGTCGTCGTATCTGCGTGAACACGATGAGGGGCAATAAAAGTTAATCAAGCGAAGTAAGCAGACGACAAACCCAACGGAGCGTAAGCCTTATAGAAGCTCATTGAGGTGTTAATGTCCAAGAAAGGAACTTCTTGTGAAACTGTTTGGCTAGGCGGAGACGAAAAATACATTTCGTGCGCTTCCAGTTCCATTCGAACAAGGAAGGGACAGAGGAGCCCCATAAGTCGTAAGATACTTTTTCTAGTGCCACTCCATCAGTACAACTAATTTTTGCCTCTGAATGGAGAGGAAACGAACGTACAGCAAATGCACTGAAGCAGGAAAAATTAATCCGAGAACTTGTTGTAGTTCACATAATTCTTTGCCTGTTGGAGTTGGACATTAAACAGGCTCTCTGTGCTCTGTAGCATGGAGCGTTGTGTAAACTACCCGAAGAGCATCATATTTCCTTGCAGAGATGGAAAGAGGTAAGGCAACAGACCCAAATTACCCATAAATCTGCACGTTATGGATGGCAACGGGCAAATGCTTCACTTCAGTAAAATTTTAATGTATACGCCATAACCTCAGTGAGATCCCCATAAAGTCCATGCGGTGAGAAAATGTCATTTCAACGGAGCAAGATTTCTTTTAGTGTTGCATAAATGCTTTGACAGAGTGGAATCTTTGGAATGGGATGGGATGGGATGGGATGGGATTCTTTCCCCGGCTCAATGAGGGTACTTAAATGAGGTGTGAAGTGGGTAGAAAATGTCATGTAAAGTAGTCAACGCCTAACTCATCGTTAAGTGGAGGAAATAAAGTGAATGAACATTAGCCCATGAATGGATTTAACGCATCAAGGCAAGGACAACTTTGCTCGTTCAATTTGATCACGTAATAAAGCATTCAAGGAAATTTGTGTAACCACTGGTTACTAACCAGAAAACTCTCGACTATAGTTGCTTTACCTTAATATGGCTTTCGTTCTCATTGCCGGTATGAGCATGAGTTCACAGTTGATTTAGTCAAGCAAGAAGAATGTTTAAAAAGTGGAGGTTACTGTTGAGTGAGCATTTTTGACGTACACTTGCAGCTGTTTAAAGGAAACGCTCACCAACTCCAGGTACTAATTGAGCTGTTGTTTATTTAAAATGCTTTAATCCATTTCACGACACTCATGCTGCACAACTGTAAACTTGATAAAGTTCCTTGCTGAAAGTTGGAAAAATTTTTATGATCTGAGATCGTTGCACTGAACACGTCAGTGGCTATCGATAAAGTCGCACCTGAACCTTTTAGCTGAACTCAAAGTATATATAATTTAGATTATATTCTTTCAAGAAGAAATGCAAAGTTTCTTCTCAAATCTTTCAACAATTTTAGTGGCATTACTTTCGATTCTCAAAGGGCCGGCATGCCGCAAGGTTCCGAACACTTACCAACTCTTTTTTTCATTTTGTTTAATGGTGGGGTCGATGAACAACAAATCGCATGAAATTCACCAGCCACGTACAATTGTATATATAGTAGTGATGTGGAAAGTGGAATTTAGCCAACGAAAATCGAACAATCCTATCTCTCATAAAACATATTGACAATATTAAGTACTGATTACAATGGGCACTGATAGTGATACCTCTTTATTTTCAGCAAAATAATTGATCGTCTATGTTCTGGAGTTTTCTTATCACCACATCATCAAAAAAAATTCTGTTGGATATTGATTTCTCAATATCAAAAAAGTTTTACTAAACATATTGCATATAACTTGAACTTACTCGCTGCCCAAAAATGCTAAATTCTCTTCTCACATTTACATTAGATTAGCAGGAACATTCATTGTATAACAAGTGAATGAATCCTCCAAGCAACAAATTAGATACGGTGCCAAAGAAAAGATACTTATGTCCCAAAAACCTTCAAAACTCTCTTTTCCACGAGGAAAATGTGCACATAAAGTGAAATAAGTTTTGTGAACCCTTTCAACCATGTCTAACTTTTGCAACTGAAAATTATGTGAATATTTTCACCGTTATTCATGAAGCATTCACATACCCAGTCCCCCTCCTTTCCGCACCGCATGGAATACCACATTCATTTCAAGAAAAGTCGTCCCATTTAACTTAATGTTTCCCAACATTGTCGACACGTTGTGGCCCACAAAAATGAAGAACTGAAACATACCGAGACAGGCAGACTGACTGACAGAAGGACTCATGGTTGTCGGGAAAATGTATACGTTCGTGCCCACTTGCACATTATGGAAAATTATGAGGACGTTGATAATGGACAACCATATCAGGACGACGAGGATGACGACAATGGCAACAGCGGCGGGGATAACAGCGGTGGCAGAGACGAGCGGGGAGATAAAGATGGGAAAACAAGATTATTCTTGATCCTGTCATGTAGAACTAATTTTTTTGTCTTCGCACCCCATTCTTCTGTTTAATCTGGAGCAATCCCTTCCGTCCTCTCGTAGATTTAATTCCCTCTCCCTCCAGCCCCTCCAACCTATTATTTAGGGGAGTTTTAGACTTTGTCGTCGTTTGTCGATGTGTTTGTTCTCATTTTCGTGTCGTTTCAGTTTTCTCTACTCTAGTCAGTCACGTTCTTGGCAAACATTTACGTTTTCACTATGAGCCCTCGTTTCAGCGGCCTCTGGATTCCGCTCTGCCCCCTCTCTCGGTTATCAGGGGTTTTCATATTCCTCTTAAGTCTTAACAACAATTCACCCCTCACAATCCAATTCCTCCTATCCACACCGCCCCCACTAACATTCCTTTCGGGTATGCAGACCTCTGTCTCACACCGCCGGGATTAAGGACTCTACCGAACATGAGTTCTGTGCAGATAAGGTGAGTGGGAGGCAGGCAACGTATCCAGGAGGGAAAAACGATAGCAAACTGAACATTCAGCAAATGGCGAACAATGTGCTCAAGGAAAAGCAGTGAAAATTCATTTTCTTGGCTGGCAGAGATGTGATGGTTTTCTTTCTTGTGCCCGCTTCCGTTGCTCCACCCCTCTTGACGCGCGCCATTTCGCCCGTCTGCTCCTTGTATTACTCGACTTGCCGAAAGTAGTTTAAGGGCTTCCTCATGAATAACTTTACCCTCGTCTTCGGTGCCCTCTTAATATATTCGAATAGAAATCCAACAACATGTCTTTCTGGACGAGGGGAATGGATTCCGATCCGTGCAGAGGGAGACCTGAAAATGATGAGAAGCGAGTTTTATATTCACATTTTCTTTAATGTCGAGATATTGTTGAGATTTTCGTGATAAGATTAAATGATATCTGGGTTTCGGGTCTCGGGGTGCCGGGAAGGAAAATGGAATAGCTGGCAATCGGTGGGGAATCGTTACAAGCATGCAATTTGGTGTTTTATTTATGTCTCCTCGTTTATTATTATTTCTCTGTTAGATATCACTTGAAAAATTGTTTGTATTGCCATATCCAATGTTATGTTCGTTATCGGTCCATGTTTTATCGATGAGATCCGGATTTATTTTTGTCGAGAGTAAATTTGTTGAATTGCTTTTGGGTGTTTTATTTTATTAATTCTGGAGGGGTTCGTTGTAATTCATTTAAAGGACAAGAGGGAATTAGTGATAAAGACGTAGGAAGTGCTAGATATATTTATGTTGTGCGCAGTAGAAGTGTGGCTATTTACATATCTGATTCTTTTTATGGGAGGACTGTAGACCCCGAATATTTATTTCTAGAGGTGTTTTCTGTTAGACTTGTGGAAAGTAAAGTTATTCGGTTATAGTGGCCCAATGTTTTCCGACAAGTCCATCCATCTTCTGAATGGAAATGTCTGCCACCCATACTTGGATTTCCATTGTACTGTGGACCCTAAGGATCCTTTCTCCAGCAACAACTATTCACTCCACACCGTGAACGAAAAATTGTTTAATAACCTTTGAGCATTTTAAGGACGTGAAAGAATCTTTCGTTAGATTCAGTGGTGAAGTGAAAATTTCCCAATAGAATCCAAAATTTTAAGAATCAGCGGACGTTCTTGGTTGCGATACCTACGCAAGGAGTATAATACAAGAGCGACCAAACTATTTTTACAAACAATTTCTACTAAGTCCTAGATTGAAATAAAAACCGGGAAGAGGTAAAGAAACCCAGTGAATCTTGGTTCAGGGCATTTTCGAATTGAAATTTCGCAGCAAAATAGTCGTAGAAAGTCTGTTTTATGGAGATGGCATAGACTTAGACTGATCACAAAATGGTTTTAAAAATTTAAATAGCTTTTACTCAAAATGAAAAGAAAATCCTAGAAATTTACCCTTGATTTTAATGGGTCTACAGTGTGGAGCTTGATAAGATTGATATACGATTCCTAAATCTGATTCTGATTCTGTCTCCTCTCATCAGCTTCGATGTGGACGTCTAGGGTAGGAACAAAAAGCCTATGTAGATATCAAACTCTACTTATCTCTGGCTATTTTTTTCCACTTACGGTGGTAGAGTTTGGAACAATCTCCCTTACATGACCGCATTGCGAAAGTGTTCGAATATTTTCAACAATAATGATTAGACCGGCTTTATTTCATTTATTCCACTTGTAATATCATATTTTTTTCTATTATTTTCTTTCTTTTCTTTTCATATAATTTTTCTTCTCTGAAATATTTTATTAATATTAATTTTTAGTTGATTTGCATAATTAATAACTGGATTTTCTCTTTACAAATTTTTTTTATGTAAATTATGAATCAGTTTTTGTTCGAGTTTGCACACAACTCTGAGTAATGTAACTCAGCTGTGTCTGGTTTGACAAAAAATTATTGCATGATAGTTTTTCGTGCTGGTTCAGGATTGTTCAAAATAAATATTTCTGAATTAAAACTAAATTGGTTGGTTAAATTAAAATCTGTTTTAGACACACAAAATAAACAAGTTGGAACTCGACATTTTGGTCGTGACCAAATAACTTCATCTAAATCGTTACAAATTCTACAAAAATTCTTATTATCAACAGAGGTTAGAGTAAAGCAATTGTTGGCATTCACTTTTTGATCTAGTTTTGAATGCATGCAATTAAATGACTCGTCGTGTTGTGATACAAGTTTCATCCACACATCTTTGCAACTGTCTACTGCACACAACACCACGGCTATAAGTTTAATTTCATTCATTCAAGGCTTGTTTGCGAGCGTAATTGAGTTGTAAAAATGCATTTTGCTATAAATTAATAACCACGCCACAACAGGCAGCAAAAAACCACGACTTCCATTATCTGGCAGAAATTAATTACGAATGAAAATTAAACATGTCCACCTATTTACTGATAAAATATGAAAAATATTACTGAAAGTTTGCAGGATTAATTGCGTCACCCAATAGTGGGCTATTCCACTTCACTGGCTGCAACAAGCCAAGATAGGATTGTGTTATCACTCAGCTCAGCAATGTGGAAAAAAATCTCAGAAATAAATTTGTGTTGCTCTTATCATTAAATAAATTTCAAAATTTGCGGAAATCACTTGAGTCCCAACAAAAACATTATCGCGTAATTCAAGCTCACACACATTTGCCCACTTAGAATCCCAACAGATTAGTGTCTTCTTTTATTCATGTACGGCAGAGAAATCACACCTCCCCGGTCCCACAAAAGATCACCACCAGGTGAACAGAAAAACATTCCGCACAGGTGGATGGCTGTAATGACATGTAATTACGTCCAATGAATGTTCAGTTGACACGAAACACTTCTTTTTACCTAAAATGCCAAAAGAAAGAACGATAATCGCATTACGAGAAGTTACGCCAAACCATCACTGTAGTAACAAAACAACCGCTTGGGTTTACACTCACCATTTTTTCCCTTCATGGCGTGTTGCACAAAGAAAATAAAAACGTTCAGAGCGCGTTAATCAACTTCGCGTTTCATTTGCACCTCCATAAGGTTTCCGAATAGGAAAAATAGAAACAACTAAAAACGTTTTAATGAAGTTTTTGAAGCAGCGGGTGCTTTTAGAGTGCATTTCGAAATGGTGGAAAAAAAATTTATGACGGTGCGGACGGAAGGGCTTTTACAAATTCCTAACGACACGAAAAGGTTAAAGCCTCAATTACACACCATAAAAATTGTGAACAACGACGGCTTTGAAAATCAATCACTGTTTTACGTGTTTTCTCTGATACCGTGCGCAGGTGAGCATAGTGTTGCTTTACACACCGAGCGGTGGAATGAAGAGTTTTTCGATCAGATAAAGGCAGTATTTTTCCTGATAAAATCAATTATTTCTTGCAAAAATTTTCGCAATTTATTTAAAATATTAACATGACACACTTTTGAAGGGGTATGACTGGCTTTTGGTATTATTATTTCCTGCTGCAGCCTTCAATATTTCTTTAGCTGGTTTAGGTTTAATGGGCCCGATGAGAAAATGTATACCTGTCAAGGCCCTTCTCACGTTGGAATGGCAATAAAGCATCCTAAACTGAAATTTCTTGTTTCTGAAAACACCTTTTTAGGACTTGTGGAAAGAATATCTGATGTTGGGAGAGCAATCAAGAGATAGTGAGATAACATTTTAGAACTAATAATCGGAGAGCTGCTAATAGTTACATGTTGCAAATTAAGTAAACCCAAATGTTTACTTCCAGCACCACCCCTTGCAGATTGTGAACGTTCATCAATCAAGAGGTTAAACATTCTTTGAACACATTTTGAATTACAATTGCGCCATCCGAACACCTACAAAACTCTACAGAACACCTTAATTCGTATAATGATTTCTTTCTATATGTAACTGAAACTTGAAAATATCGGAAGTTCGATAGTTTGATATTGGATTTAGAATCAGCCATTTTCCACTAGTTACAACAGCAAAGGACCGAGCATAGACTCCTGAGGCACGCCTAAATTTAGTACTTTTGTGCTGCCGGATAACTTGAAGACTTGCCTGTACGCGTTTAAACAGAAAAGACTGAATAAGTTTAATGGCTGATGAAGAAAAATTAAATTCTATTTTAAGTTTTGACAATAAGATGTTATAATCAGCAGAGTCAAATGCCTTGCTGATGATAATAACAGCAGTTTCGCATTTTGGATAGATAATTAAGAACATTAATTGATCGAAAATCACTAGGGCTGTTGATAAGGACCGCTCCAGCCTCATCAACGGCATCTTGATCAAAGACAATCTTTTGTAATGTGAACCGCGCAGTCTCTTAATTATTATAACCATATATATAATACTGTATATAATTCTCAAGTAGGGAATTATGGTGTAAAGTGGTACCAGATATCTGACCAGGAGAATTTACGAGACTGGATACAAACGACTTTCGATATCCTATAAATACCTTAATAATTAGATCCTGCTTTGCTGGAAGAGCATTATATCCATTACTTTTCCTAAAACCATTTTATTTTACTATTTTTCACCCAAAAACGAATACAGCCAGCCTGATACATAGAATTTAGAATCAATTTTTTCTTACCAACCACTTACTGAACTCTCAAGCATGGACATACTTTTGTCCATAAACGAAATGTTTTCAATTAAAAGGATTCCAACAACAACCCAAGCAGTGTTGCAAATAAAGTTCCCAAATCTTGTAAGGGTTGCTCTAATACCTTAAAAACACATGTACGATGATTTAGAGAATGAGAAACTACCCTCTGCCAGACAATACGAACCATAAAAGCCGTAATTGTGTTCCTTGTGTACGAAGTCTGTGAATTTCTGTTTCCTATTGCGATTCTCATACCATTCAGTGTTGGGGAAAACGGAATTTATTGTTGATTTTCGGAACAAAAACTCATATAATGCGTAGGAGAACGGAAAAAGTTCTTCATTCATTTTTTTCCGAAATGTATTTTTACTAAAAGCAATTTGGCAATTTCCAGGACGTTCATAGAAGTTATTAAACTTTTGGAATAGTATTTTGGAGACATTCTGCATTTCTGCTCAATTAATTTTCCTCCCTATAATCTACGTCTGGAAATAGAAATGTTTTATGTGACAAATCAGTTAATCATCGAATACCTAACACAACCACTTTAACTATTCGTGTCTACCTTGCCAAGTCAAAAGTAATTACTTAATATCTGTCTAATGACTCCGTTCCTTTATACCCATCGGTACACACACATCCAGTTTCCAGGCAAGAAGCCTCAATTCCCAGCTAACAGCAATAAACGAAATAAAGGAAGGCTATAAACAACGTCATGGTGGCGATATTCCAGCCCTCAGAATGAATCCTCTAGAGAACATCTGCTCCTTTTGATTGCTTCACAAATCGCTTCTACAGGTCAAAGCGTACACACAGCAGGGGGTGAGATTAGGTAGAAAGATATAAACCAAACCATCCATCCGTATACTTGCCGTCCTGTACTTTTGTGTATATTTCCATCCCTGTTCCCGACATTTTTTCTTTCCAAATCCACTTTTCATCCCTTGCCGTACACATCTTACCCCTCGGCTTCCTTCCGTTCGCTCGCTTTGCTCGGTTCGGCTTTTAAGTCCATGGAAAATTTTCGGTGCTCTTTCATTATTCATGAAACGAATCACTTGGGGATAAACTGGATGTGTTTGCCTGATGGAAATTGCTGTTGGTGCTGTGCTGCTAGGATACCATCAGCGACCAACCAACCTGAATACACTGAAGAGTCCTCCAAGAAGCAAGAAGGGTATGTGACGAACAAACAGGGCGGAGAGTGGAAGTTTTTATTTAAGAAAAAATTTCTTTTCTTGTGTGTAGGGAAGAATTGTGAGGAGAGGGAAAATCGTTTTCGGAAAAAGAAAATTGAGCCGGATAAGAAGGTAATCGAAGTTGAGGAAACAGCTTAGAAAGATTTCTCAGTCTGCAAATAAAGGTAAGCAGAAAAGTTGAAATAATAGAATTGTGGCCACAATTAATTCTCCAGATATGTGAGTTCAGATGATGTTTCCTGGGTCAGGATGAAAAAGGCCAAGGATTTCAGCAATTAAGTTTTGTGTAAATAATGTAATCAGTCCACAAGAAGATTTCATATGAGTAAAATTAGAAAGGGTGCTAGCAGCGGAAAGGGTAATAAATGTACGAGAAATTCCTCACTGATGATTACTAGAGGTGCTCATAACGAAAATAGGCACACGCTAAAATTCTCCTAATGGAAAACTCTTAGGATCTCGACAACTATTGTTGTTGTTCTAGATTTTCTCCAAGGCTTTCGATTCAGTGGATCACAAAATTCCGTATCTCAAGTTGGAGCATGTATTCGGATTCTCTCATCTGTCCGTGAACCTTATACATAGCTCTCAGATTGTGAAGTTAAGTGAAAATATATCTTGGCCAATTTGTATTATTTGTGGTGTTCCCCAAGGTTCCATACTGTCCCCAACTGTTTTTTCATTATTTATAAATGATCTTCCTTCATACCTTAAATTTTCTTTATACTGCTCGTGTCTGATTGAGCTGGTGGAGAATGTGGTGTTCAACTGAAGCTGGTTAAAACTGATTTTCTAAATTTTCTATTTTAAAATACTGAAAAAATCAGAATGCAAGGACACATTTTTTAATACAATAAACAATAAAAAAATGAGTAAGCTTGTTTATTAATTGGCTTTCCTGAAAATTTACAATTTCTGTCAATCTTAGAGGATTTTACTAGAACATTTTATACTTAGGAAGAACTGCCACAAGAAAAATATAAAAACTAGTCTTTCAAAATAAAATAATATACTCTTCTGATAGAAGTACTGCACATATTGTTGTTTAGAATCTATTCGATAAGTTTATATTGCATTTAGGTTGGAACAGCTTCACTTGTGTTTTTTTATAATTGCTACTCCTTAATTGTGCCTGCAATAATACCAAACTTTTCTGCAGATAATTATATTATATAAGCAACAGTTTACGAATACACCTCCTCTAGTTGTTCAATTTCTTGAAATACCTGCTTGATTCATGATGAAGCCCACCTATGAAGGCATGAAGCCATAATTTGCAGGTGACATGAATTCACCTGAAACCAATAAGCTCCGACCCAACCAGAACACTAATTGTTTTCAAATGAACCTAAACTTTCTCATGCAATTCATTTCACAAGCTCCAGGGCGTTTTCTCCCACAATTTGTCAATCATACTACAAAGACGGAGCATGCTCTGCTCCCCATGTTCCTCTACCAGCCCGTTACACCTCTTCCCGCGCTATGCTTCCACACTGTCACTAAACCTCCAAAAACTCAGCTCAGAAAAATTCAATAAATAATCTGTCGACCCCTAATTAATTAATGGCGTCGCAATAAGTCTCAAAAGAGCTCATGGGGCCACCTTCCTGCCCCCAAGCCCAACACCAGAGCATCCTCAACCAAGAAGTATCTTGGCTTTTTTTTTCTTGCTTCTTCTTAACAAAAGCATGAAAAACTCCTCGGAGAATTTTTCTTTTGCTTTAAACTTTTTTCATGCTTATTACCACGGTCTCTTCTTGCTTGGCTAAGGAATTTTTAGTGGATGGAGAGTGTTGTAAGTGGCACGTTATGAAAAAGGCATAAAGCAGGGTAAAAAGAATGAAAGAAGTATCCAAGCTAAGAAAAGTTTTTTCTTGAAAGACGGGGGAAATATTAAGACGCTTCGTAGATGTGTGTCGGTACGTGTGTGGACTTTGTAACATGATCACGTATTGACGTGAATAACAAAAAGACGGTGAGGCACAGCACAAGGGAAACAGCCAACAGGCAGAAAAAATTGTCGAGTTTTGCGTTTTTTTATGTTATTTTCTGTACCATTCTGGCAGGAAGATGTGTGAACATGCAGGCAATCAGTGGAAGAAAAGATTTTACTGGTGCACCCGGTAGATAAGATGAGACGTGGGGATCGAAGCCCGGGGGGAATTAAGTGGCTAAAGTTGAGTTTCACTGTGTTTTGTGGTGCAAATCAAATTAATCTCTTAATCTCGTAGTTACCGCTCGGTTCTTCGTCTCGATTACTGTTGAGTTGTTAAACCATGTCTGGGGGTTAATTACTTCCTCAACTGCTAATTTCTTGCCAGCCATTGAGGGACGGGAAGAGGCGAGGAAACCGTACAACCGTTCCAAAAACAGTGATTAAATTCGATTATACCCCTCGTCTGTTAGTTTCTTGTTTTGGTAATGCTTTCTGAGCTCCTTTCTAAAAATGCCATCTGCTACCTACCGCAGTCTTTTGTTGGGTCTACGTCTAACCCTCGTTTTTATATGGCTTTTGTTGTGAATGGGCTCGTGTGTTTCAAAATAGATGTACTGGGAGCGGTTGTTTTATTTGTTGGGATCCGGCACTCAAAAGGGATAGGGGATAAAAAGGCCTAATTATCTCGAAACTTGTTCATTAGTTAAATAATTGTAGTTCACCTGTGAAGTAAAAAACCTGTAGTAAAACCTTAAGCGTTATAACGCAACCACAGTACTGCAGCCATCGCGATAAATAACTAGAATGGAATGGAAAAAAATTTCTAGGGAAGAAAAGATTGAGATTTATAACCTGACAAATGTTATAAGCTGGGAATTATAACCTGACAAATGTTGCAAGTAATCCACAATTTTTGCTGCCCCTCTTTCCCTTTTTTCACTATCATATATATATCAAAACTTGGATATTCCCTGTAGTTAGCCGAATGTCCATTCTGGCAATAGTTTCATATAATTCAGTTCTACCACAATATGACACCTGTAAAATTGTAATGGATCCTGTCCATTCACCTTCTCCCAGGTGATTCTTTGGTACATCGTAACTTTTATCTGGAGGATTGGAATCAAGTTTTCTCCTTGACTCAATTTAACTAAGAAAATATTCAGTTTAAACTCACCCAACTTAGATTTTTCTGTTGCAAAACGTCCGATTTTCAGAGGTCTCACATTTGGGAATAGAAATTGGAGCTCATTCCTCACATCCTTCTTCTCCATCGATTTGTGCAGTCCCTTTTGTAGGTTTTTCACTCTCCGAAAAGTAAGTATAATGGGTACCACCATCTATTTTGCTCTGTTTCTTGCCTTTCCAGCCTCAGGTTCAGGAACCCACAACATCCAAAGTCTCCATAATGTCGCGTCCTTGATTTTCTTCCAAGCGTAGTACCCCACCGACAGCACTCCTTTGGTCAGCACTACGAAAGATCCCCTCCTATAAGTACCTTCCGGAGAGCTCTTCTAGATTCTCTTCCTTACTCCCTCTCTCTCTTGTCCATGTGCGAGTTACCACCATTACAATTTATCGTATTACTATTATTAACATGAATTACATTAAAATCCTTTTTCTTGTACGCATCTCCTGTACATTAAGAAATGGTAGTCATGATCGAAAACAGATTCAGGTGATTGTGGAAGGGAAGAGAACCCCTTTCTGCCATGATGAATTGGTCCAGTAATCATAGATTCGGAGAATTGTGATCATTAGTATTTAGTAACAGCCAGATGAAGAATGAATCGGTCGCGCCACTTGATTTCAGCAAGAGTTACATTAAAGTCATCCCCGATGACTATAATGGGGCACTTCTGCGTGAGACACGCGACTTTTTGTATGTACTTTGAAATGTTAACTGCTGATAGTTATTGGGCACCTGTCACAAGCAATAACTTCACCATCTGTTGCGCGGATTCATGCTGTGCAGCTGCCTTGGATGTTGTTTTTTCCACATCCCCAGGAACTTTTATTACAAACAATTCCGCTACTCAGTGAGTATGTACTGAGCGCCTCTGTATTTCCATCTCAAATGTGCTAATCGACGTTAAAAATGATTCTCCAAATTGTATGGCTAACTATGGTGGCGTCATATTTTTATGCCTTTAATCCAAAGCAAGAGAAAATTTAAGACAGTCCAAATGCTTGGATGATATCTTCAAACATGAGTACATTTATCATGTCGACTTTTCAGGATGATACACTTCGCTTTTCAGAAGGCAGCAAGTCAGATTCTTGAGGCACTTGACAGAGATACTTGGATGTATGAATGCTGCCATATTTCTCAAATTCATTTAACAGTGTCAATCATGTGGGGTTGCCACAAGCGTTGGTTCTCAATTTAGAATCCTTGTCATTTATAATTAACAGCAACACCGTTTGTTTACAAAATTGTTTGTCCCTACCACACGATGAGTATTGGGATACCTGGCCGATTGTTCTTCATTTATTTCACATCCCCGGAAAATTCTATATATATTTTGCTATTCAGTTCTTTCTTAATTTTAATTTTATACGTACTTCCACTCGTAAACTCATGGTCTATAAAAGTACAAGGTGATGATGAAATAATTCATGTTGTGTCGTATCTGTTGAAAATTTTTACCAAGAGACAAGACCTCGCCCCTGACCATACTCAGAAACTTAAGTTCATATCAAAGGGGTCCATTGGAGACTGGTTATTAATGGACAAGAGCAATCTATGACCTATGCGAAAATTGTGTACTTTCTTGTTGTCAACCAATTTTTTACTGTGACGCGCGGCTATTTGCACGCTCGTATGACATGAGCCTAATAGGTTGAGTACCTCCAGACATTTATCAATGGATTGATGAAGTAGTGGATTGAGGTAATGATTGCAATAATTACTTCCAAGTAATGCCAAAGGTAGGTGATTGGTAACTTTCCATGTGAAATGCACTCCCTCTGCAAACGGGTGTGGTAAAACTCAAGTTGAGTGAAGTAACATTGTAGTTATATATAAACTCTTAAGTAGTATTATAGGCTCTAAAGAAAAACACTTCGTATTGATGAATTCATCAATGTTCGTTCATCTTGAAAACACACTTATGAAGTTGAGAACTCATACAGCATGGAGGAAATAAATTGCCCACAATAAGCAGACCCCACGCTCCGAATTTCCAAACATGCCATGAATTCAACTATAAACCGACCGACAATGCGCCAATCCCAATTGACCCTATTGAATAGTTGTGTTTATCTACGGAAAAACGTTGTCCCAAGCCATAAATCTCAAATTAACAGTTTTACCGAGGCCGCAAAACCATTGTAGCGACCCAGTTGGTGTTTGGACAAAATTCACCTCGTAATTGTAGACTTGCAATTTTTATTAAACCGACGCCTGCTGCCCCACTCTTTTCGCTTTCCTAGCATGTAACGGTTTAGCGGATTGAGGGAAACCAATTAAAAGCGAAGCAAATAACGGGAACATTCGGTCCCGAAGGGCTGGGAGGGGAGCATACCATGAAAAGCACCACTGTCGCGCTAAAAGTACTGCACAAAATCGCCGTAATGCGCACGTATTGCTAACACAAGAAACCAATCAAACGAAATTTATTCTAGTGCTCGACTCTGCTCTCAATGGAAATGAGAAAAGTCAGTAGACATAATCAACTTGAAAAATGTCGACATTAAAAGGTCATAAAACCGTCACTTGAACGTTTGCACGAGAGTACAAAGTGTCCCGACAACCTTCCCTTTGTACGTTTTTGCACCAGTAAAACCGGTGCATGTAATCAATAATAAAAATTGCTGGAACAAGGGTGAACTGTGAGTGGGTGTGAGTGGGTTTGGGGGGCGGAGGAAGAAAAACTATATTCATTCTCCACATCGCCCGCATGTTCCCAATTTCCACAGTCACTCCAGTTCTATTTGCAGATGTGAACATGCACTGGGGAGAAGATATCGCGCAAGAAGAGGAGGATTTTCACAGAGCCGGAGGGTGTCCGGGTATCGATTTTCGTGTCACTGCTGTTTCAGTTTTCCCAGCACTTTTTGTGCCCTTTCCCTTATTGCAGTAGCAGTAGCAGCAACGACAATAGTTGTATCCGACTATCCCTTATGGTCTATGGGTATGAACTCCGGACTTCCACTACTTAGAGGAAGATCACAGTGGTGTCCGTCCGAGCGGATATTCCCATGCATGTGCACAGAATGTTGGCAGAATGTTAAATTATTATAGTGGGCGACTTGGGTAAGCAGTGCCCTGACGCTAGTCTAGTATTTCTTACACCTGGGGATTTGTATCTGTTTTAAAAGTTTCAAACGTTTCGGCTGGCCGGATGGATGTATGGGTACCTCTGCATGCAAATGAAAAGCACAGAACAGTGGGAAACTGTTACGAAAACACTTCATGAATTTTTCATGCTGAAAGGGTTTAAGACGAAATTGGACCAAAAGTGGGGGGGATTTCAAGCATTCATTCACAGACCTTACAAGTGCTTCCTCCAGAGATTGAGAAATATTTCAGGTTAGTGGGGTGCAGAAATTGGAGATTAATGGGCACTGCTAGAAAGATGCTTTTAGAATTGTACCGAATTTTCCTAATAGGCACTAAAAAGAATGGCGATTCTGGTTGTACGGTGGATAAAAACGAGTTCATACTTGGATGTAAACAGTCAGTAATAGTTTGACGCTACTTATTATAACAGTTGGCAATAAAGTGGATAGTTGATAATTGACAGGGTTCCCGAAGAAAGACTGGTGGTTTTTCCATGGTGTGATGCCAGACTAAACTTGAATGAAGTACAGGTAAACCTCCATTTTTCGTAGTGTTTACGGGTGTCAACTACATATAAACAACGTTGACAAAGTGGCGTCTACAGTTGTCTAATAAATCGAACAGTTTGCACCCCCTTTGCAACCAACCAACTAATAAACTATATTACCTCACTCAAATTCCCAACAGATAATCATCATCCATTCAAATTTTATTTTCGTTTCGTGTCCTCGTCACTTACCCATTCCGAATCTCAAAATGCGTAAAAAGATCTCACCACCACTGCCGCGCGGTGTCGTTTTCGCAATCGCCTATTCAATTTGGCAAGCGAATTGTCATGACAGCCAGTCATATTTCAATATTTTACGATTCGGCGGAATAAATTACTGCGAAACTCGCCAGATAATGGCAACTTTAAGCTCATCAAGACGGCAGAGAATTTGCGGTGCTAACAAATCCCCCCGAATTAATTAGAAAGCTCAGTGTTAATTGTGGGCACATAACGAACCACTTAATCTGTCGCCAGAAACAATTTGTCATGTAAGTAAGCAGTGGTCATTCCTGCTGGTGGCGAATAGCAATGAGAAGACGCAAGCGACGACTTCGGTAGTCATAAAGCAGAAAAGCCACAAAGCATCATCAGCCCTAATATCACCAGCAATGCAATAGTGTGTCATGAATCAGAACGAGTTAAGCTCTTCAATTTTTTCCTCTATTTTTTTTGCGCCTTGAGTTTTCGGTTTCCACGCAGTCTTACAAATGTCCGAGTCCCAGTCCGAGATGACGTTTTTTGTCGCATCTTGGCGGTCCGCCCACGGACTGAATATTTTTCAATTCATTGGAAAGGAAACGATAATTTTGGGTCCACTTAACAAAGCCAAAGTGGCTAATACCATGACCAATTAAGCCTTAAATGTGGGTCTGGTTTTCAGTGCCAGACTGCCAGGAAGTGTTTGGATGCGAGGACGAGTGCAACGGCTACGGACAAGTGAGCAGAGTGGGCAAGCGGCAGGGGAAGGTTGGCCCGAGTCCGTTGGTTGATTTTAATTGATCCGGGCCCAAAATGAAATGTTAACGAGAGAAATATCGAATTAAGGGGCCCCACACAGGGGCAGAGCATGACGATTGATACACTCGCCAGACCAGCCATAAATAATTGACCGAAGGAAATTTGTTTTCGCTGCCCGATTTAACCAAGTTTTTTCCTCAATTTACTTTTGTTTTGGTTTGGGGTCCGTCCGTTCGTCATGGACAGGGTTCAACCAACAAATTGCCGTCTTCCACTTCGCAATTTTCTTTGCTTTCCGCCACAAAGAAATTATCTTTGCGCTCACTAAATGACCGCACCAACGGCTGACGTGAACGGTTCGGTCCTCGTTTATCTCATCGACGTCTAATTTTAGTTTAGCACTTAAACAAACAGCCAAGCTGTCAGCAGCACGTTCAAGAACATGAAAAAAACGCACACCGGATAAAGTGGTCCATATTCCATATAACAGCTTGCGGCAGCGGCAGCGGCATCTGGCGGGTGCCGGGAGGAGGACAGAATGCGCGACAGAGTATGGGCAACTGTCTGTCTAATATGGGTCTAATCTCAATTTAGCGATTACCCGATTAATTTATGTTCAGTTGGTAGCTAGCTAATTTGTCTCGCTGACCTCTGATTTGCACGTTTTTATATGTCCCGCCCCGCCATCTGCGCCCGGACAGCCATCAACAGAGCCGTGTTTGTTTTTAATCGCTCAAGATTTACGCCTCTAAAACATTTTCTAGCGCTCTAGTGCGACTGAAGACAGATGAACAGGGCACTGCTTTTGATTTTCACGCAATAATGATTGTGGCAATGGAAGTAATGGTCTCCGCGAAAGAAAAACGCCAATCTTGAGATGGGCGACTTTCATCTGCTTTGCGGTTTATGTTGGTAAATATTTTGGGAGTAGGTCACACTGCAGCGCTGCACTGCCCACTGGCTGTGTGGTGTGAATTTGATGCTCTTCAGATGAGATGATGCGAAATTTGGATTGCAGCTAAGATTAGTGGAGTGCTTCCTCCGAAAAGTAAAGCTAAAGTAAAAATCCTTGTAGAACTCTAAAATTCCTTTCAAAGCTGTCGAATCGTCTCCCAATATGTAAAATTTTGTATTTTGAATTTTCTAATTCGATTACTTTGTCTGGTGTCTGGCCGCAAGGGACATTGTCAATCGAATCAAATACCTTTTTATAATGTACGAAGGCAAAGTATTATTAACCGTAATTTGGCAGATTACTTCACAAAGATCCTAATATGAAGATTTGGCTGTATTTACAGAAAATAATAGTGCACGTAACAGAGCAAAGAATTGGTGGTGAAAGAGGAAGGTGTTGTCTAAAGGTAGGTTCTTCTTCAAATCCAATGGCATTTCAAAGTGAATGTTCTTTCGAACAGCAGCCATGGTCTTGCTGCTACCGATATTACTGCACCATCGATGCCCGTACCATTGGTATAATCCCCTGATAGGTGGTCTATTTTCTCTCTTCTGATGCCACCAATATAAACCCATTGCAAACAATCCTTTGTATTTCCAAAATGTGGACATAGCTTCCTGTATTTTAGTTAAACTTGATGTTAAACATAATCCCCAGCTTCGCTGCAGTATTTTGAATAATAATCACCAGGTAGTTATCAATATCATTGAAATACATCCCCAATCAATACTCATTCTGTTTATTCGAATTATCTGTGAATTAATTTGGAGGCCAATTCATAAACGCCACATGTGAACATCTCTGAAAGCGTCACTGATAATCTCCTAATTAAT
>QYTT01088803.1:46674-58306 GCA_006980735.1 Dasypogon diadema | reverse complement strand
TTTTGAATTTTCTAATTCGATTACTTTGTCTGGTGTCTGGCCGCAAGGGACATTGTCAATCGAATCAAATACCTTTTTATAATGTACGAAGGCAAAGTATTATTAACCGTAATTTGGCAGATTACTTCACAAAGATCCTAATATGAAGATTTGGCTGTATTTACAGAAAATAATAGTGCACGTAACAGAGCAAAGAATTGGTGGTGAAAGAGGAAGGTGTTGTCTAAAGGTAGATTCTTCTGCAAACCCGCACCCAGAGAATTGAATTGAATTGTTCTAATCAATGCAACACGCACTTCGATAATTCTGTAAAAATGTATTGCTGAATGGATTACTTCAAAGGAGCATTCCACTTTTGCCGGAAAACTAATGAACTAATCCAATGGCATCTCAAAGTGAATGTTCTTTCCAACAGCAGCCATGGTCTTACTGCACCATCGATGCCCGTACCATTGGTATAATCCCCTGATAGGTGGTCTATTTTCTCTCTTCTGATGCCACCAATATAAATCCATTGCAAACAATCCTTTGTATTTCCAAAATGTGGACATAGCTTCCTGTATTTTAGTTAAACTTGATGTTAAACATAATCCCCAGCTTCGCTGCAGTATTTTGAATAATAATCACCAGGTAGTTATCAATATCATTGAAATACATCCCCAATCAATACTCATTCTGTTTATTCGAATTATCTGTGAATTAATTTGGAGGCCAATTCATAAACGCCACATGTGAACATCTCTGAAAGCGTCACTGATAATCTCCTAATTAATGGCTTAATATTCATCAAAAAATCATTAATTAGCTAAACAACATAGAGACTTCCATAGGTAAAAAAGGCATCTTGTGATTAGATCTTTAGAGTTTCTGAGTTTTTGTTTTCTTCAAATACGTATTAATCTTAGTGTGCTTTAGAAATTATAAAAGCACCAGACTTATTTTAAAGAGAGCTTCCTTCAAAAGTAAAACATCCTCCTCAGATATTTTAGAAAATATATCCTGGAAGAGCGAAGGATGCATGTACACTTTCATAACTGATTTAGGCATATCCCGCCCTCCAACGACTATTGTATAGTTTTCGTTGGATATATTCCTTCCGATAAGGAAAAGGATAACTTAACACCAAAAGATGGTCCAATATTGAATGAATTTTATTTTCTGGGACCATCAGCAATGCGGTACTCTAATATCTATAAACAGCAGGATACATATACAAAGATGCAGAGGTTTCGATGCCTTTCCGTCACAGTCAAGGAAATCTCATATACATCTGCATACCGGAAACCATAAAGAAAGGAAATGAAACCTAAAGCATTAAAAATCGCTGATTTTGTTTAAACTGTTGTTAAATTCACTTCGAGAGTCATTTTACCAATTATAGTTTATATTTTAATTCCGGAAGGTTTAAAGATAATTAAATATCACAACACAGAAAGACTAATGGTCTGTGTTTTATTCTAGCAAGCTATCGAGACAATAACGAAGGCGGTAATGAATAATTTTATCGAAAAATAACAGAAACCGCTAGCATCAAAGATCTGGTAATGTAAATGGTAAGGTAAATGGTAAGGGCTTACTAAGAATTACATTTACTTCCAACAATTCATGGATAACTTAACAATGCCTAAATTGAACCTTACTTTTAACCTTTCATTTTCTTTAATGAATCAATGAAAGTATAATGCATCAAAGAGTAATGCATGAATTTAAAATTAATTGGTGTTGGAAATGTAGATATAGTTGTGTACATATGTTCATTAGTTCATTAATGGAACAATGAACACATTTCCTACTGGGATATTGAAAGCAGTTTCGATGTTTCTTTGTGTATTTAGATATATTTTTCTGATAGTTTTGGAAAGAGCTAATTAATGTCCCAATCGCCAAGATACCTAACAAAATAAAATGTGAGGAATTCGGAGCGGTTATATGTTTCTTGTAGATGATAAAATACTGGAACGATACATAGGCAATGTAAATGTGGAATACATTAGAATTTAGTTGCTACAACTGTAACTGTTCTTTTAGATTAGAAAAAAACATTCGAAACCTTACAGAAATACTAAATACTTGGAAATTATCGAAAGAACTAAGGTGAACAACATATTTTCGGATCCCTTTGAGGTAAATTATGGAGTACTGCAGGGATCGATATTAGGAGTGATTATTATTCTGTTGTATAGTAAATATTTAATTCGATTTAGTGAAATAGCATTTATACCTGGATGATATTCTAATACATATTTATAACTGATAAACATGTAAAAAGTGATTTGTAGGGGCGGAAAATAAACAAAATACCTAGTGAAGGTTTATCAGCTTTATTGAGCGAACAACTACTGAACTCTCGGGCCTGGACGTTTTGCTTAAAGCCAGATGGCTAACTGTATAACCAAATACAAATAGAAGTGATCAAGTCACAGTAGACATACATTCCTTTAATGTTGTAGCTTTTCTTCATTCTAATCATAACAAGATTTTTACACTCTCCCCTAGCAATAGAAAGCCACGGTTCTTTCCTTCTATTGCAAATCAAAATATTTCAACAGAAATTCAAAATGTCTTACTTACGCATCCAAATCTACTTAATTTGCAAAATTATTAACCTGTGCCGTCTACTGAGACTCGTAAACTCGACTCTAAAACGTAATCACCTCAACCCAAGACATTTTCTCGACTAATCCCACATTATTATCAGCTAATGCCTTCCCCATGCAATCAGTTCCAATAAAGAAATTAATAAATTCTCTTTGAAAAAGTGCTAATTGACGCAAAATCGTGTTTATTTTTTAAAATTGTCCCGTCCCGACTTGTAGATGTAATTTTTGAATTTTTTTCCCTCTTCCATGTGTCTCATTAAGAAATCTTTTGTGGGGCCCGAGCCCGAGCCCCGTCAAGAATTCAAACCGATATCCGAAGAAGCATCATGGGAGATGAAAAATAAGCGGAAAGAAAATGTTTACAAAAAGCCAGAAAAAGAGAAAAAAAAAGATAAATTCAAGAAAAGATACACACTAAATGTTGAGAGTACGAGTCGGTGGGTAATGGAGCCCCATCTACGGGATGGGTGCAGGGGAAGAGGAACTTCTTGGTTGGAACTTGGAAGTTGACGATCATCGAAGAAGTCTTAAGATTAAACGAAATCATTTGAAAGGCATCCTCTCATCAATTCTACTCGTTGGTTCGTTGTTTTATTTTTCCGCATTTTTTTCGGGGTTTCTGTATCTCCTAAGATGTATTCATCCACTCAATAAGTTTTGTAGCAGTGCAAAGTGAAAAACGACGAACAAAACCAAGATAAAAATGAGTTGGAGCAGTTTGATAGATTGCTTCATGCGATGCGTCTTTTTTTAGCTTTAAATATTCGTCATGGGTACAGTTCATGTTGTGCCTTTCGTGTCCTCTGCGCTTAGTAGTTTTAAGAGGAATAAATTTGTTCCATTTTTTTCGAACAAGTGGAGATGGAGATGTGCTTTCCTGAACCACAAAGTTTTATGAAAAAGAAGAAAAATTTATTTGAAGCATTTCAGGAATTTTGTTACTTCGCCTAAAATGTGCCATTAAAATGTCTTTCAGCGATTCCATGAAGAGGAGGTGTTCTTGGACGTTTTGTTCATTGGGATTTTTTATTATCAAATTAATGGAGATTAATCATTTTTCCCTTGAATTCCGAAATTTTTAATTTCTTGGAACTGGATATCACTCACCGTGGTCTACCGAAATTTGATAAAATGTGGATCAGTTCGCACTGCAGCACGAATAATAATTTCATTCATTATTAGTTCAGGAAGAACTTTTACATTAAAGTAATAATAATATTAACTTCATTATTGACTGCTTTGAATTTATAATAATTTACGTCATTCCTGACAAATTCAATTAGCTTTGCTTTGAGCAAATGCATCAGCTGTTCTGATTTCAATTCGTTGGACAGGTTTCCAGTAGAACAAAAACCATTAAGAAAAAATACAGCAATGATAATTTCACTGAAGAGTAATAAAAGTCACTCGCATCAATGACATGATTTTTTAAGGTATCGCCTAATCTCAGAGGACAACCCTATGATGCACATAGCACAGCGTAGGTGGAAGGAAATTAGGGAAAGGGAAATTGGGAAATTTTAACCTGTCAAATGTTGCACGTGAGCAATGCAGAGATTACTGTATCAGAGAAATTAGTGCACAATTCTCGGATGATTACGAAAACAAAGAAATAAAATGGAGTGACAGTAATACAATCAAATTCTGGGTGTGTTGGCTGTCTTCTTTATTTATTTTCTATAGATTTCAACCATTCTTTTTCGTTTTCTCACCCTTACATTTACTTCCAAGATTTCATGGATGGCTTAGTAATACTTAAATTGAACCTTACTCCTACGCTTACATTTTCTTCCATAAATTAATGAAACTGTAATGCACCAAAGAGTAATGAATGAATTTCCGATGACATCGCTATATTAAAATTAATTGGTGCTGAGGATGTATAGTGGGGTATATATGTTCATTAGTTCATTAATTACTGAACATATTTCTTACCGGGATAGCTTTTTGTTTATATATGGACACAGTTTTTAGTGTCAGAAGAAAATTTTCTCACAAAAGCTCTGCTTATTTCAAATATTTGACCGTACTAATGATTGCTTTGAATGTTTCTCGTTTTTATTTGTTTTTCTTGTGTGTAAATGTTATTATCTTCTTCTGACACAAAACAAGTATCCCTAACCAATTATACGTACTGAAATACAATTTTAAGTAAGCTATAACTTCACGAGACCTTGTACTAGTCACGGCATAAAACTTTGTAAATCTTGTGATGCCATCTGAGAAAAATATAGTATATAGAATCGTTTGTTTTTCTGCTAGCCGAAAAACAGAAATCGGTTCCAGGCAATACATTAGACCTAGACATGCTAAAATCGTTAAATTGTGGATTCTTTCACATGTAGATCTAGATGCAATGCTTATCTAGTTTTGAATTTCCAGTTCTTAAATTTTCCTTCTTTGCTCAGTAGTTGCTTCAGTTCTTCATGAAGGCCTTCCAAAAAGACCTGTCCGGTATCTAAAGCTTAGTTCACACGTACAATTAGATGATGGTACTGAAATTTGTATCGGCACCGGCATCAGAATTATACCATAATTTCGCAGTAAGAAATCAAGTAACTGATGAACATGGTAATGAATAACTTCATCGAAGAATAATAGAAGTCGCTAGAATCTATGATGTAGTAATGCCAAGGATAAGATAACAGAAACTGCTAATGAGAAGGTAATGCAGAATGTATTGTACTGGAGAAATTTACGTTTTCTGGGTCATTGTGTTTCTTAATTTTAATCGAAAGTTCTCATATGTTTATGCGAACAAAAGAACAAAATAGAATAGCAATAAAAATTCAAAATTTGAATGGAACCTTGTTTTTACCCTTACATTTTTATCAATGGATCAATGAAAGAATAATATACGTAAGCGTAATTCATGAATTTCCAATGATTTCAACGGTAAGGAAATCTCATCAGTCTGAGTCCTATCAAGTGCTCTTTTTCCATTTTTTTGCTTAGATAATTGTCTAGCCCTGAGGCACTTCAATAATACCCCGCTATGGTGACACCTTTATTTATTTATTTTAAAGTTTGCCAATGTAATTTCCAAAGGACTTACACAGAAATGAAAACAGATTCAAAGGACACAGGTCGCAAGGAACCGTAGAGGTCAAATTCAAAGGAGACGAGAATGCGCTGCATCACTACTCTGTACTGTAGGTATTAAAATCCCTAATTCACTTTTATGAAGTAAACGAAGGTTAAATCACATCACTATTGCACAAAACTACTAGTTTGTTCGCGCCGGCTGTACCCCATTTGCACTCTTTATACCAAATGCCTAACAAATTGGTCTAAAATGTGTAAAAAGTATAGACAACGCGAACAGGACCCTAACAAGCTTTTATAGATAAATAACTTCACACCGCACGATCATAAATAAAACCACGGTGGATTTGTGGTATTGTCCGAGAGTACAACGAGTTCAATAAGTTACACTGCCCATGTGTAGGCGGTTTCAAAAACCCTTTTCAGGGCGACAGTTCTCCAAAATTATAAAAGTAGCAAAATAATCAGCTGGGAAATTTACGTGACAGTCACAATAGCCTGGGGTATGCGCAGATAAATTACCACTTACCATTATCGGCATTCTCATTATCCAATTATCAAAGGATTAATTAAAATCCATTGAACAATTAATAAGCCAACGTGATTCGTATATTTTCCAACCCATTTAACATCATCTCACTTACTTGAGCATAATGCCGGAGGGAAATTAATTCAAAAATATCGAACGCACCCAAGAAAAAAAAACATGCAAATTTATCCCACATAAACATGTCAATGCCAATTTATAATGAAATTTATTAAATTATACAACATCCAAAATTAAAAGCGATAATAAATTGGCACAAGAAATAAGAGGAATACTTACAAAAATTAAAAATTCAAACAGAATGAAAAGCACGTCGTCTTCCTCGATGAGCAAATTTTCATACAAAAGTAAATCCACAATGAGCGGGAAAGAGATGATAGGGCACCAGTGAAAAACGAAGGAAAGAGATGAAAATCCTCAGCGGTAATAAATTGATTTCCACACTTTTGTTTTAAATATTCCGGCAGTAATTTATCACTGTACAAACACAATTTGTACTCCACCAATTATTTTGGAATTAATCACTAATTCATTTAATTAACATCTATATATCTCACGCTATTTAATTCGATTCACTTGAATTACTTATAGTTAAATATCGAGTGCTAATCCAATATCCAAATATATTTCCCTTCACTGAACTGAAATAGAAGCAGAAACGCCACTAATTAGTTGTAATTTCTTTTGATTAATTTCAAACAAAAGCAATTGAGACTTTATGCAAAGGGGAGAAAAAATTTTTAATTATTGATGTAATTCAACCATTTAAGGTTGGGTTCATTGGAGCGATAGAAAGGGTCATACTCGACTGGAGTGCAACGAAAAGGGACAGACTAATAGGCCAGTTTCCCTCAAAGTAGTTGTTGGATTCTAATGGAGGAGATTTTAAAAAGAGTGGAAAAGTCGTAATTGCTCTTGTATGAAATATTCTTTTTTGACTCGTGTAATTATCACGGAAAAAAAAGAAGACGCTAAATTGTAATGTAATCGACAAATTATACAAGTTCCCGTCAGTGCGAGATGTTTATCATCAAAACATATTCTTCAGCTGTGTGTGCGTCTCATGCACGGTCGTTAATTGTACAAACGTGTAAGCACGGACTTGGCACCAGTGTGTGTGACGCAAAAAGATCATTAATCTGTCGTAAAGAAAAACCGACTCGTCAAATTAAGCCGCACTACATCCGCACCAGCGTACTTCACACCAAAAAATTCTACCAATTCTCTTAATGTGTGCGCACATCGCTACACCGCACACACACGCAATGACAGGCAGCTGAACGGCAAACACTTTCCGCCGCAGCAAACTTTACACAAAATTCTCTTCTCGCAATTCAACTTCATTTCAGATTTGCGAATGTGTACACACGTTAAAATCCTAAAGTTGTATGCGACAATTTTAATCCATTAGTGGGCCCGTTCCTTTTTTTCTTTCTTCTCTGCCTTTCATGTTTCTTTGCTTTCCGATGACACTAAATTCGCACACGTTAGACAGGGATGCACGGATGGGGATTGTAATCCTCGAAAAGGAGACGCAGAGATAATAAAATGCACAGAGCACACACAACCGCACTGATAAATTTCCTCTTCATTTCTTTCGAAACCACTTCCAATTTTATGTTGATAAACATGGAAATAATGAGCACATTTTACAGCTTATGCCGACTGAAACTCTGTTAACTGCACACCTTTTTTCCGGGCGATTCTCAGCAATGAATACGTGAAAGCGGGATGCCCTTCCTGCGGGATGGACATGGACGTCGACCGCGGAGAACGTCTACAATTTGCGAAGAAAACTCCGCGGATAAATCCGTTTTACCTTCCGAAATGCTGCCTCCACTGAAAGGCTGCTTCTAAACCACACCACTAAACGACTTTATGACACTTTAATTCGGAACAAATTCCCAACGCCATGCCGAGAGGCAGGCGGGATGTTTCACCACCAAAACGCACGATTGACGGGACGCATAAACTCGCCTTCCCCCAAGCAAAACGGCACCGTTCACAGCGCACAAAATTCTCGGGGATTTTCTAGTATAGACCCCTGCACGGCCTCACAAATTCATATTTTTCCGCCGTGAAAACATGGAGAATTCAATCAAGAAATTCTTTATTTCCCATTCAAGAGCGCACAGAAAATAAAACGACAAACCGAGACCGACGAGCCAACGACGAAAACGACTTTCTGGCTGAGTTTGAGCTGCCCATGGACGTTGGGGCACACTACACAGCACTGCATGCAGCCAACGAACAGGGCGAATATCTAACGATAAATCCACGGGAACGGCGCAAATAGCACAATTCAATCACATCAAATTCAATTATTCAGAACGCATCACACATTTTCACACAAAACATGTCACAATTTGTTTATATTTTTGTTTAAAATCACAAAATTGTTTATTCGCCCCGTTTGATAAAAGTCCTCCCGTTTCCACACACAAAGTGACGCGAACGCGAACTCTATTCCACTCCACTTCTTCCGACGTCCCTTCGACTGAGCGACTTCATAACCTTTTCGAATGCCGCGCAGTGGTAGTGGTGTATCTACCGCGCGCACACCAGCCCAACCACTACGAGTGGCGATGCATTTACGCGTGTACAGACACGACGGGGTTTGGCAGTGTGATTCTGTGTATCTCCTAATTTCTTTTTGGCTCTTCGTTTTTTGTTTGAAATTCACAAAAGCGTATGTCAGCCATGTTGGATTTTTATACATTGCTTTCATTCATTTCAATTAAGCGTTGTATCACATTGTCCTTATCTTACTTAGCTGTATCAAAATCAAATTTTCCGCCTGTGTTTCTCAAAGTTTTCAGATGCATCGCCGTTAAGTCCTTCACAAATTCTTCTCAAAACAGCATGGAAGGATTTGCCATACTAAAAATTTCAGTTAATTTTAAAATTACAAAACAGAGAATACAATTTTAAACATATATCGAGGAGGGTGTAAGGATGTCTTTAATTACTTTGTGTTTTTAAACGTCTATTTTAAAAATTTTGTGAAGAAGCAAAGAAGTCGAGGGGGTGAACGTATGAAAAATTGAAAAAAGTCGATTTTCTTTTTTACATAATTTAATGATATAACATTTTCTGTATATTACATAATTATAGGACAAATAAAAGTGGCACATATTTTCTAAGAGGTCCCTTTCAACTCCAACGAACTGCTCCTTGTGGTCCCTGCTTTTTTACCGAGAGATTTCACAGTCCTGTAATTTTCATTATAAATCGTTATCGTCCGATCTCTGTACCAGAGAAAATAATTCTCCATTCCCGGAATTTCTTATTGCACCTAACTGTTCAGTGTTCAGTGTGGTGCATAGGGTGATGAAATGTTTAACTATGGACAATTTTGCCTCGCAAAAATTTCCTGACATCCTGACATCCTTTCAAAATCCAGTTGGAGAAGCGCAGCATTTCCATACTCACCTTTTGTCATTAAGAAAACATGGAATGGAACTGATGGAGGTCGGAGCCGAAGCTGAGTAACTAAGCATTGCATTCCCCGAAGGTAGGAGTGAAACAGTCGGCAGTCGGTGAGTTTTATTAGTGTCGACCCGTTTCCTTGCTCCAGGATGCCGATGATGTGCGCTTTGGGGGGTGCAGGTGAAGGACGAAAAGCCGAAAAGGGTATAAATGATAAACACACGATGAAGCATAAACGGGAGCCCCGACCCTTGCGCACACCTAACCCATTGGGACAAGATCAAAGTGAGTTGAAAATTCGATTTCCTTTGATGAAGTGCATTTCTCGCCGTTTATAATGTTTTTATTTTTATTAACTGGTAGCAAACCCGATTCCCTTGTCCTGATTATGTCCTTTGCGATTCTATACTTTCGCTAGTGTGCGCTGCACACAAAACACACCGTTAACATTTCGTACTCGTACACCGAACGAACGGCCGAGGTACATCGGTGTGGCAGGCAGAGCGAAAAGGACACGAAACCGTTACAAGTGGTGATTATCCTTTAATTACTCTACACGAGACGAGAATCGGTTTACCAGCAAAAAACGCCTGGAAATTGCCCGTTCCGGGAAGTGTCAGGTGGGAGGAAGGGCTCTTTAGTATCTAATTAAATAACGGATTTACACGGGCAAATTGCAATAAGGCTGCCAACTTAAGCAGGGCATATTAGCGACTTAATTGGCATGTATGCATGCTGGCTTCACGGCGCACCGACACACACACGGGCACAGGAACCACGTTGGACGGAATCCGTAAATTTTGCAGAAAGCACTAAAGCAGCACAATTCGTCCACATCTACAGCGGCACTGCGAGTCTGCACAGGGAGCCATTTTCTGTGTTGGAGTTTGGAGATGAATAACGCAGCGAAAAAGGTCGGAGGAGTTTTTCTCTTCTTTTTTGATTTATCGATTTTGATTTGAACATGGCGGAAGAACCTCCCGACTGCTGATGAGTTATGACTATTGCGATGGGCACCGTGGTCGCGCATTGGGCCTATGGAGATCTGCGCTGTAGGCTGCTATTAGGTTGATGGAATTGCCGGAGCGCTGCAGAAGCGCTGAAATGTGATGGATTTCTTTAAAGTTTGCACGGAGTCAACCCAAAATGAGGTGAGAGGTGTCGGATGGAAAAAAGAACCAGAAGAAGCTCAAATGAATTACGCTATCAATGGAGTGACCACTGTTCAACAAAGCAATTAGGCCGCGACGCAGCCAGCGGAGACGGAGCCCGATTGACGCTGCTGCAAATAAAGTGGAATAACGATAATTGGCAACTGATCGAACAGAATGCCCCCAGGGGGACTTATTGCCTAACATTGTGCTGACAGCGATATCGAGTTGCGGGGCTCACCAACTTGGCCTGGCTTGGCTGGCCACGGTCCATTGTCTGGTGCCCTTTGATTATTTTGTTACATTGCCGCCTTACGACGTTCAGGTTTCACTTGTTTCAGGTAATTGGCCTTTTCCATGTCAATTAATCATTTTAGCACTTCCAGATATAAAAAAATAACGGAATCGGTAATGTGTAGCTTGTTTGTTTTGGTTGCTTTCTTTTTGTGAGGCCGGAAAGTTTCATTTCAGATTGTGTGGGCTGTTTATTATCCCCCGCTGTTTTTATTGGATCTTAATAATAAACTGACAAGGTGCTTAAAGGCAAAAGAAATGATGAGAAAAAAAACATGAGAAATATGGCGAATATGGTACCTTTCGATTAAGTAACGGGACCAGCGCCCATCGCAACATGGAGAACATTACCAAGTGGTGCACATTGTGTCCTCGCAGCCGCCGTGGAAAATTCGCAATTAACAAATGGGATAATGGACAAATGAAAACACTTCTCCCATAACCCGGATGACTAAGATAGCTACAGAAATATGGCAATAAAAATAAAACCGAGGATAAGTGTATACCAGGCGGTAAATAGGCTAAGCTCTGGAATTCATGTTTTGTTGAAGTTGGCTTCATGGATT
>QYTT01088803.1:34716-46654 GCA_006980735.1 Dasypogon diadema | reverse complement strand
GGTCCATTGTCTGGTGCCCTTTGATTATTTTGTTACATTGCCGCCTTACGACGTTCAGGTTTCACTTGTTTCAGGTAATTGGCCTTTTCCATGTCAATTAATCATTTTAGCACTTCCAGATATAAAAAAATAACGGAATCGGTAATGTGTAGCTTGTTTGTTTTGGTTGCTTTCTTTTTGTGAGGCCGGAAAGTTTCATTTCAGATTGTGTGGGCTGTTTATTATCCCCCGCTGTTTTTATTGGATCTTAATAATAAACTGACAAGGTGCTTAAAGGCAAAAGAAATGATGAGAAAAAAAACATGAGAAATATGGCGAATATGGTACCTTCCCAGTGGAGGTGTACACATGTACGCAAGCCGTACGGTGAGCAGTACATGTAACCTTTACAGAGTCCATACGCTGCCATTACAAAAGCATAGGGCATGTCATCTTACGTAACTGTTACATGTATACGCTTTGTAACGGGTCTAATTCATCGCTAACCTGGTAGATGGCGGTAACCAAAACGTGGGTAATGCTAGCTCTAGTTCATATAAATTTCTTTTCTTAATAACTCCCAAATAAAAACAATATTAAATTTATTTAAGTCATTTTATTCAATTATAAGAACATATATCATATTTTTACAATGCTTAAAAATGAGTGATGGAATTAGTTAGAGTTGCACTTTTTCGTACCACAATACTTGCATTTTCGCTTAATGTTTGAGAATAATTTAATGAAAACTTCAAAGTGCAACTTTAACTAATTTCAGTCATGGACTTAAAATTAAAACACGTTGCAATTAACCACTAAAATACTTCAGAGAAGCAACACTTCGAAATTTCACGCGAACCTTGATACGCCATTTGCACACTCTAATTCACTTAAGACACAAAAGTTGTCATGGACACAAACCTAAAATATAATATTTTATGTTAAAACTAATTGCCGGTAGGTTACGAACAACCGTCTCTTTCTGATGCCATTCAGAGTATATTTTCCTCTCATTACCGTTACAGAGCATATACATGTAACGCATACATAATTTTCACTGGGTTTCGATTAAGTAACGGGACCAGCGCCCATCGCAACATGGAGAACATTACCAAGTGGTGCACATTGTGTCCTCGCAGCCGCCGTGGAAAATTCGCAATTAACAAATGGGATAATGGACAAATGAAAACACCTATCTCATAACCCGGATGACTAAGATAGCTACAGAAATATGGCAATAAAAATAAAACCGAGGATAAGTGTATACCAGGCGGTAAATAGGCTAAGCTCTGGAATTCATGTTTTGTTGAAGTTGGCTTCATGGATTTTGGGGGGCATTCATTGTTGATATCTGACGCCATTGAAAAGAGTAAAAGACTCGATCTAGAAGCCTCGTCCGACTTTCGGAGCCAAGTGGACAATGCGGCGTCCAAAGTTGTAGAGAGGTCAGCCGAACCCGTGGATGAAGACAAGAGGAAGAGCGAAGGCTGGCCAGTACCAGTATCAGATTTACCAACTTACCATCACTGTAGGAAGGCATCAGCTGTGATGTTTCGTTGCTTTATAGAGGAAAAGTTTTCAGAAGTCAGTAGACTGCCAAAAATAGTCACCAAGGACCCCGTCGCCAAAGCTAGACTTGTTCAAGGGATAAAAACAGACATTGGAGAAAAGGAAAAGGATTTTAATCAAGGCAAATTTTCGAGGAAGCTATGTCTCGGAGGGATCTTGGACCGTAATCGCATGGCTAAGAGATTAGACTGGGATGTGGCGAAAAAAGGCAGTGAAGAATAAAGTTACACCTTTCAAATCACCGTACTTGGACGAGATATTCTCTGCTTTATTACAATGGCGCAAAAAGGCCATTGGACCGTGAATTCTGGGAGTATTTATCAGCTGTCTTGAGACAGGGTATATATCGGTTATGTGGAGTGAAGCAAAGGTGATCTTCCTACTAAAACCAGGGAAAAGGGATTACACCGAGGCGAAAACCTTTAGGCCGATCAGTCTCACACTTTTCTGTTGAAAGCAAGGCAGGACTGCCTGAAGTGGCAAGTTGTCATTGCCGGCAGGCTAAGAAAGGAATTAGGTTATTGTGTGGAAGTATTGGTGGGAAGCGAGGGGCACTCAGAAAATTGATTGCTGGGTAGTTTTGAATATCACCTCAAACGCATGGCGGAGCACACTGTATGCGACTGCCCGGCCTTAGCAAGCAGGAAGATGACTGCCACAGGTATGGGTAGCATGGGTCAATTATTCGAAATAACAAGAGACATCGAGGTTAGAGGAAATGCTTGTAAACTTTCTGGCGCGAATCAGCTAAGATGTCTCTTAGCCAAGGAATGAAAAAGGACCCTAGGGCGAGGTCTGCTTCGATATCCCTCAAGGGAGATGGGATCGGGTTCATTGGAAAGGAGAGTCAGAGTAGCTCATTCATTCATTTATCCATAGCTGAGCCATCGGCTTACCGCCCACATCTCCTATTTTCCTGCTATAATGGTAATTAGGTTTAATGCGAACAAATATCGCAAACTACAGCCTTTCAAAAAGCCCCACTTCTCTTTCGGCAGGATTCATTCATAATTCTCGACATATCTAAGATTAGATATTTTCTCTCTTACGTGTAAGCTTCTGCATTTTACATAAGTAAAACTGCAGAAGTTGTAAAATAAAAACACTACTGGTTCGAGAAGGGTCGATTTTAAAAATCCTCCACAATGAAGAGAAATCAAAACAAGAACTTGATACTGTACGCGAAGTTTGTGTACGAACCTGGACCCTTGATTTTCTGTCAAAATTGCAGAAAGCAGAGCCTTGATCTGTGCAGCTCAAATTTCAAGGGAAACGAGATGGTCAGAGGTCTGAACGGTCAATGAAATCTTTCGACAAGAGCAATTTATGATGGATATGAAGTGAAGGGCACACCGCACACCGAACAGCGAATGTTATTCGCGCCATTCAAAATCATTGGCGTGTGCTCATCAAATTAAGTGTTATACGAGCGGCAATAACTTGAAACAGCTAAAAGTTTCCCGTCGTAAAATTTCGCCGATACGGTCCCTCAGAGAGCCCCCCGGAGCATATGGCGGGGACGTAATAAAAAAACAAACAACCCGAGGGCCTTTAACAGCCGCGCCGCGCCCACTTCCCCGTTGTTCCGAAACGGGTCCAAAGTTAATAAACCCATAAAAGTCTCATTTGAAAATTTTCGTGTGCCAATACTGCGGCTTTTCCCAGTAAATAGCTATGAAAATGATTGCTCCAAGTGAGAAGCGACGACTACGAGGAGGGAAAGCTGCGGAAAGTGAAGTTGGATATGATTTCTGTGTGCAGCGATGAGGAATGCCTTTGATGACGGAAAATCTCATAAAAAGATTTTATGGAGCTCTCTCGTCTTTCTGGCTGCTACCCTCCGGAAATAAAATTGACTTTATAGAGGAAGAGACCCATCCAGGGTGGAATATCGTCCGGAGGCAGCCTTTCGTCTCTGAAACTGAATCTTTGGGGAGCTTTAAGGATCTTCCTGTTCCTTTGCGGGGAGCTGATTCCCTTTGTGACTTTTATAGATGATTTGCCTTCGCCCTGTCACTGACGATTTTCAATTAAGTCACGAAAGCGAGGTAAATTTTGGAGTATAAATTCAATCTGCGACTCTTCGGGAGGGAGGAAGTTCCCACTAACCCAGTTAAATCCGCAAAAATTATGCACCGATGAGTGCTCCTTGATGCGAGATGGTGCGATTAAATTTTCTCCATCCCATCGAATCCTCCATCCGCTCCGCAGCACAATCTGGCAAACAGAGCCAGCGAGCAAATTAAACTCGTCACCAGAACCAGAACGGTGTGGTGCGTGGCACTAAACTAAACCAATTTCCTCTTAAACCAGAAATCCATGGTGGCAAAGGCTTTGTCAAGTACAGAAGCAGCAGTCCTAATCGATCTGAATTGCACAATCTATTCTTAGCTCAAGTAATCTGCACTTTAGAGCCCCATAAAAGTGGTCTTAGCATGGGCCATAATTGTTTTATCGTCGGAACATTCGGAAAATTTAATTAAGCGCGAAGGGGCAACAACAACGAAAGCGATAAAATCTCCTGAACCGGTAGGTCTAGGTATGCATGTTTACGCCCGCACTCGGGATTACCAAAGGCAAGCTCCACTTGCTGGCGTCGTAGTTGGCAATTCCCATAAGACCCATCGCAAAAAGATGGGCGAAGTAGATAAAGGCACTCGCTGGCTGCTTAGCCAAGGTCTGCCTATGCCAGAAGAGGAGTCAGCTGAGGATAAAGCTCCGTCGGTTCGGATCGATCCGCAATCTTCCTCAGATAATTAAAACGACATAAACTTGGCCCACACCTCGTTATGGTGAAACCGTCTCTGTTGAGCAGGGAGCCTGGGGCTCCAGCCACCCAGCGTGGAACTCACCCCCTGCTTCTGTCCATTTGCATGACACTCCATTGGAGCTTTAGTTTCTCTGGCTGAATTCATTCCGGTCACAGGGGTGCCGGAGGGATGCTCATATTCCATTCAACGTGATTTGCATGCATAGTAGTCGTATAGTCGCCGAGAAGCTGCCGCTGTTGCCGTGACGTGGGCATTACACTGATGCTTGGCTATAGCTACAGGGCTGTGCTGGAAAAGGATTTTCTGCCGGCCCGGGTCTGGATATTCATCTGCAGGATATAGCTTTATGGCATGCATAACTCTGAAGTGAACCCACCTTGAGGGTAAGGAAACCACAGCAGCAGTGCGGGGAGCACCCGGTCAGACCAGAGCAGGCAGAATCATCGGAATGTGAGCATAGGTAAATGGAACGTATGCTTTGGAATTAAATTGTATTTGGAGCCCTCCTCTGAATAGATAAAACTCGATAAAAGGCTTCACTGCTATAAAGTAGAGTCTGGGCTTGTGGTATGGGATCCGGGGCTGCGAACTTGTGGTAACTTTGAATACTGGATATTGGGGCACTTCATTCAAGTGGCTTCAAATGACTTTGCTTATTGTTGGAGGCAATGAGGTAATTAAAGTAACTTCTCGAGCAGAATGTGGACTCCTTCAGGAATTATTGTGAGTGGAAAAGATTTAGGACTTCGTCTTCGGATTTTATGGTATAATTACGCTTAGTCCTGTGCAAGCAAAATGTTTTGTTAGGATTAGTGTCTGTGAGAGATAACAAATGCCGGCAGGATTTCGGAGATTAATGGTGTTGCTTGCATGTGTTTAGGGTAGTTGGTGATATGACAAGTAGGCGGTAGGCTAGGTAGCTTGATAATATGTATGCCTAATTCTAAGAAGACCCAACATATTGTTTTTTAAAGTGATGATCCCTAAATAGATTGCTATTCTCACGCGTGGATAAATTAAGGTTTCCTGTAATGTGATGAAGCGGAAAATGAATTATATCCGCGATAATGGTCGATTATAACTCAATACTACAAGATCAATAGTCAAGAATATAAGATGGACTGAAAAATAAGCAATTAAAAGGCTCAAGTCACAGCTACAAGAACACTTTTTTCAAGATATCTGAGCAAAGGACCAAAAAGAACAGGCTTTATGAAATAGAAAACCAAAGCAACAAATCATTTTGCGGTTTCCCCTGGAGAATCTTTAGTGTCATTTTCCAATTTCACGACCTTTCTTTAATGAGTTGTATACCGCAAAGTTCTATCTTTGCACCGCTTTTATTTTCTATATTTATTTTGATAATTTTGCACTGCAGGATCTTGTTCGTGCTCTTGAATAGACTTCAGTTAATACACCCAAATAGACCTCCATCATACAAAAGGGGTTTTGGTGTCACTTAGCAGGAGGTTGCTTGAGAAAAGGCTTGATGTAGTTTTTATGCAAGAGCCTTATGTTCCTGAAGGACAAATTAAAAGTCTAGAAGGCAGAGGTGGGCAGTATTATACCTTAACTTCAAAATTAATTATCTCCCTCTTCCAGAACTAACAATTCAGGACTTACACCTCTAGTTCTAGTTGAGGTGCCAACATTTGGTGGTAGGAAAAGGCTGTCTTGGCCTCGATCTACTCTCTTAGAAATTAGAATGAGCCCTATTGAATGAGATAAAGCGACTAGTGGAATATTGTAAACAGGAAAACAGACCCTGCGTAATTGGATGTGATGCAAACGCACTCAATCGAATCAGCAGCGGCATCAATGAACGAGGTGAGTGACTTTTAGAATTCCTAGAAAAGATTAATTAAGAAATTCTTAATAAAGTAAATGTCAAAATGACTGGTGGGGTCAGCAACACTATTTGCCAGGAGGTCTTAGACCTAATCCTAACTAGTGAAAGCCTGGTGAAGAGAATAACAAATTGACCCGTTTCATGAGATGAACATGTCTGACCACAGACATGTTCGCTGCAATACAGACAGGCAGGAAGAAACTAGAGTTCTGAAGCTCACCGACTGGTGTTGCTACCATGAACTAGTTGGTCGGACTTTTTAAAATTATAGTTGAAAATTCAACATTTTATCCTTCGTCCTGCAAAATTCTTCCTTTAGAAATATTGTTTTTTTTCAAAAAAATTACGTCCTTCAATTATTTTTCAAAAAAAAACCACGTCGATATCTTCAGCCGTTCAGAAATATTAACATTAATAGGAGATCAGAGAATTTAGTGCAGGAGATGTTTCAGAATTCAGGTCCTCGCTCGTGAAAACCTTTAGACCTTTGGACAATGGCACCAAGATTTGTATTGCTCCTTACTCTCTCACAGGCTGAAGTTATTTTTTTCCAACAATTGGTCCCTGGACTCAACTAGTTGAGTGTAGATCATATCCTTCATGTAGCCCCAGAAATAAAAGTCCATAAGATTGAGGTCAGGAGATCTGGGCGACCACGAAATTGGTCTTCCACGTCCAATCCAGTGGGAATCATAAATATCATTTATATAACTTCGGACCTCAGCAGAGAAATGAGTAGGAGCGTCGTCTTGCATAAACCACATCGAAGTGAGAGCGGCAATTTCTTCTCCAGAGCATTTTCAAACTCACCCCGAAGAAATTCCAAATAACGTCTTCCGTTTAAGGCAGGCATGACGAAAGCTTCCAAAACAGGCGGCTAATTTAAAATTTTCCCGGTGGCTATTCACAATGACTGCCCTAGGATTCTCCTGTTCCCGCAGGTGCATTTTATGGAAATTAACAACACCGTCCCTTGTAAAGGTAACTCCATCGGTCTAAAGGATCCTTCAGAAGAATCCAGCAACATTCTCTCTTTTGTGAAGCAACCATTTACAAAATCTCAACCTTTTCTCTTCATCAGAATCAATTATTGCCAGAACTAGTCTTAGTAGGACGAATATTGATTAGTGTAGCAATTAGTAGAAAAGTGCAAGAAATGAAGTCCCAAGATAAGACACCAAAGAGAGTATAGTACTTTGTCATTAGGGCACTCGAAGTTGAAGCAAAACCGCTCGTGCAACTGGTAAATTCCTAGTGTGAAAAGAATTCGTGTTATTTTTTCTCTTGGGGGCTGGTTGTTGTTGTTGATGCACTTGTGGTATGCTGAATGGCCAATTCTGTCATATGCATTTATCAGATTCCAGATGAGGTGACAACTGGTATGCAGAATATTTTACCTCAGCAAGACAATGCAACTGCTCACGTCGTCGTTAGTTACATGCAAGTGGAGCTCGATTGGCCAGTCCCCCAGAGTTTCTACTGTGAGCCTCAGCGCTGCAGAGATGTGTCCTAGCATATATAAGGGAGGAATAGAAATGTTCACTTACAAAACAACTCTGAATCCTGTTGGTAATTGGAAATGGTTCTATTTGAATTTCTCGGCATAATCCATGTACGCCTTTGTTTCTATGGCACCTTTCAGGAAAAAAATAAAGTTAACGTAGAGGAAAAATTTAAGTGTTCAAAAGACCACAGTACCCTAGTTAACTCCCGCCTATAGGCATCATGACGCCGTTAACATCTTGTCGTAGCATTCAGGAAAGCAGCCAGAAAATAGCTTCACAAGAACCCAATTTTAAAACTCTGCGAATAACCCATAAAACTTTTATCCCCTCAGGAGAAAAAATCTTCCGAAATTCTCCAGTACAAACGGCGGATAGTAATTTTCTGACCGTCCGAGACTTATTTTTTTCGCTTAGCTTGAGCGGAAAATAAAACCTTAAATCGCTGTCACACGAGCATCAGGAGAAGAGGATAAGGAAACCTTGAAAATATGCTTGTCCAAAGTTTGTGGGAATTGTTTGCACACTTTTATCGCAACGAAGAACTGGAGCTTTTTAGCTTAAATTTCTGCTGAATGCTGATATCGAAATTGCGCCGGCGGCGGATGGGGTCTTCCCGGGTATCTTGTGGCCTGCCGTTTTGTGGTGTCGGTGGTCGGTGGCAAGTGAATAATCGGTTAAGAGTTTAAGACCCACCAGCACCAGCACCAGCTATACCATTCTCAGCAACACGAGTTATTGCTTCTCACCCGCCGTCCCTAATGTCGATTCGACTCACTTAAAACAGTTCCTGGAAAGTGATTTTCTTTCAAGAGATTTATGTTACCTCTTAAACGTGATCTAAATTTATGGGAGCTGGGAATAAAATTCGGTGGAATTTGCTGAATTTTTCCTTTTGCCGGTTAAGAAAAGAAGGGTGGCGCTGTGGTGGACTGTGAAAACGGATGCTACTACGGCATGATCTGGTTGGCGGCAAGAGCAGTCCATTAGGTCCGTGTGACTTGTGGAAAATGGGAAAATTCTTCTGTTCTTCGTGTGGTTTTTGTTTTATACCCGGCAGGAAGATATTGGACAGATTTCGCTTGGGTCAATGAGATTTACTGACTTTTTCCAAATTGAATTTTGAGTGTCCGTTTTTCCTTCGATTGTAACTGGAACAGCATAAAAGGGACACTTAGATGGGTGGGAAAAGATGGTTGCGCGCCAAATTGGAATCTGTCCCACCCCACTTCCAGGCAAAATAAAGAAAGTCAATTAGTTATCTGAATCTAGTAGCCAGATCAAGATTGGGAAGTGCATATTTAAAAAGCTCCCCGACGCCTGTTAAAAGATGATGTCATGTCCACAAGAGACTTATCAGTTAGCTCCACTCCAATTTCTTGTGCCATTAACCAAAAAAAAAAAACGGGGGCTCTATCAGAGTCAGAGAGCCACTTGGAAGCTACACTCGAATCACTTGTGTGAAATTACGACAATCACACTTTTTATTAATTTCAGCTCCAAAGATATCAGCGAAAAATGCCAAGAATCCTTGACTAAAGTGGGTGAGCCTTCTGGTGATTAATAGCTTGACGACTTCAAGGCGCACTCAAGCACTCGCTCGACACTATGTTAATTAGCGTCTTTCATGTTGCTCTCGCCTTAACACGATTACTTCATGTGCTCTCAAATTATCCTGAATTATGTAAATGGCAATCACGGCATGATTATTATATGAACCACTCTGCCGAAGACTAGGGGTACCTGGCAGGAGTTATATCGTTTTAATGGGATTCACCCTCTCCCTGGCCCCGGCGCCCGGCAGAGCGAGGGAAATTATACACTTGGAGAAACAAAACAAACAAAATATTCCACCCTGTCATTTCTGAAACCACAATTTAAACATCGCCCAAATACTCGTCTGTTCGGCCTCAGCCCTCACTCAGACCCTGTTCTGTTTGACATGGGCCCCCTTCGTTTGTGCTCGAACGTCGAACCCCGAGCGAACTGTGGTGTGTGCATTACCCATTCCTGGCATGCCCTGCCGTATGTGATGAAAGTAAATACGCTTAAAATTCATAATGCGTATCGAAAAACCAATTACGAAATGATAAATTAATCACCCCGGAACGACGGTGATACCCACCTGAGAAAGACACCGTCGTCGTTCGGGAAGCATTTTTCCAACCGTCACCGTCACGTGAAGGTGAAGCGCTCCCCCCGAGATTTTTGAAAATTCCGTTCGCATGCGTTGCGTTGCTAAGATAAATGAGGCCACGTGCGTGAAAGGGTTCTAAACTGGTCCCGATGGGAATTGGGTATCCCGCTGCTGTGCCGGAAGAGGTGGGTGGTTGGGGCGGACGCAGTTAAATTTCGACTGTACTGTACGGGGTTGTTTAACCCTTCTGCGTATGAATATGGAAATCGGATTTGCACTGCTCAAATCAGTTGCCATGGCAAGATATCTATAGTAATAGTATATATCTACGTGCACGGCACACCTAAGTATCCGGAAATTTGTCCGACACATTTCTACCACCGCATTGTCAGTTGTACGGGTCGATGATTGTTCGGCCGGGGTCGGGCTGGGGGGTACGGTACTACAATGGTAGTAAATTGCTGGAAATATACCCTTACCCTGCCTTGGTGTCACATCCCATCTGCTTCATTGAGGCGTGCAAGATAAGCTAGACAAAGCGGAAAATTTTATTTGACGATGGCAGATTTGTTTGAGGACTGTGAAAAAATAAATTCGCCTGAGGTGGTATAAGGGGGTGCTCGGCAATAATAAATAATATGCCTTCTTGAGGGGGGAATTCACTTATACTTGATTTCAGGAGGTTTAGAGCTGTGTATGGATGCATTTGGAACAGTAACCCTGTTGTAAAATAAATTAACTTTTTTTAGGATAATAAAGGCAAAGGTTCCCCAGGGTTTTTTGTCCTGAAGGTGCATGAATAGTGTGAAATTCATTTGCTTCATAGAGATTCACTTTAATTCCAATGAACACAGCATCAAATGCAGAACTCCTCGAAGTGATAAAGGGAAATTTCATCGTGTTATGCATTCTGTCTGGACTTTCACTGTTTACCACTTGTTCCTAGCGTGGCACTATTAACTGACTGAAAAAGTCCTGTGCCTGAAATTATATGGAATGCAACCAGAAGCATTTAATGTCCGAAAAACTCCATACACCCTGCAGAATGGAGGCTTAATTCCAGATTAGAATTTTTTTTGATGAGCTATCTGCAGGATTTATTTAGGCACAGGTCTACAGATTTCCTACTCTGTGTGTGCGGGTTCGAATCCGGCAAAGGGTACAGTGATTCTATTCATGAGAATTGTGCTTGGCAATGGGTTGTTGCACGGTAAAATTTCATGTCAAAATCGTGGATTAGGGTTGTCCGCTGAGCTGAGATTAGGCAATACCTTAAAAATATTGATTAATTACTACTAACAACACTTCTTTCTGAAATCGTTCTTGTGGGTGATTTTAACATTCATAATATTCAATGACTATATTCTTCCACCCATTCCTGATGTGTTGGGTCACAATACAAACTTTTTTGGCTGACAATGTCAGACATATATTCGAGACAAATAGGTTATTTTATGTTGAATGCCGGTTACATCATTACATTTGACTACTTTACTTATTACCAAAAAGAAAATAATTTTGACTAATGTGCAAATCCCTTAGTTTAGGAATTTGACGAAAGTTGGTGCCGTGGAGTACAATATTTTGTATATCCGAGCTGCATTCCCATAAGAACAGCTATTACTTCCAAATCTGTACATATTTTTCAAGAATAATCTTGATAGCTTTCTTTCATTGAAACGGCATAGCCTATTAGTACAGATGGATATTTATTTCTAATGTGGCTTTGCATGTGGCTGTGCAATGCATGTGGTTGGTTTTTTGGAAGAATTTTTGTATTAAGTCCAAATTGGTGAACGGCTGATTCATCTTTCGGGCTATCTTTCATTCAAATATCTCCTCATTTGTCTCCCCTTGTGTGCAGGGCAACTATCATTTTGTGCGTCGCTCAGATAATGGAATACCTTCCAAGAAGTTTGGATACATTTGTTTGAGTTTAATGTCGGCAGTAATTGGTGAGGACCTATCACTTGACCATTAAAAATTCCAGTCCATAAATTAATTTTAAATTGGTACTGAGACCTATCTTCTTTGGATATGTGAGAGTTCTCGTACTTTCAACTCTGTAGTTTGCGTAGATTGACGTAACCAGGATTCAAGTTCAGTTGAAAAATGAAATGGCTGATATCTC
>QYTT01088803.1:8581-24882 GCA_006980735.1 Dasypogon diadema | reverse complement strand
AAATTATTTATAAAAATTTTTGTGGCGGAAAATCGTCGACGGATTGAATATCAATTTTAATTAATCCTTGTCAAGTTGTGACCTATTCGCAGGGAATTAAATTTAAGTGCAATTTGAAAATTTTAGATGGGATTTTGTGGATGATTGATTTACAATTTTTAGAGAGGAGAGGAGAGGAAATTTTTAGCTGAAAGCAATGGATCTTTACGGAAGGCTATCGTATTAAAATCGTCGGGATTTTCGTGGTGAAAGAAAATTAAAACTTGTCCTCAATTATGAAACTGTATTTACTTTGAGCACGGACTCCACGGCTGCGAAGAATTCACCAAGTTTGGCCTCTTTACCTCCATGTTTTTCCTTCGGCCTCAATTTTACTTTGTTTAAAAAGGAAGCTGAACTGAAAGTCTACTTCCTTTAGTTTTTCCGTGGAGACGTGGTCTTGGTTAATATATCTTGTCTGTGGGGTAGTAGCCAATGGGTGTTATCCTCTATCACTCGCAGATCGGCTACCTTCCATGGTCTGACTTCACTTACCTAACCAAATATTTTTATCAAAGAATAACTATGACTTGTATTTTTGTTGAGATGAAGCAAATTATGATAGATGAGGGAAAGATTTCACCTGCCTCATTTATCTCTATGAAAAATATTTTTTTTGTGGTAATGTTTTGAAGGGAAGATGAGATCTCTCACTAGCTCTAGTAAAACAGGATTCAAAATTGAATTCAAGATTTCTTGATACATTTCTGTTAAGATTCCATTCATCTCATTCTAAGATTCCTTTTATAGTTATTTGCTATTCGCGATGTTTTTGAACCATGCAATCACGTGCTCTATTCGTTTTATTCATTCTTCGAAATGAGCAAGGAAAAACACACAGAGACCCACACCATCGTAGTAGCAAATAGATAAAGTAGCACATTTATCTGTATCTTAACTCAATTCTGGGAAAATGACTTGTTTAGAGATGAAAGGGAAAGGCAAAAGAACCCTGTGGAAATGTTGGGGAGATTCCAGGATTTACTAAAAATGCGTAGTCAAAGTATCGCAATAATAATTAAGAGTACCTATCGTGATTGCGTCTGTGTAATCAACAGTTAGGAATCTTATCAAAGTATCTTTCCTACTTTCTGCGACTTTTCTGTCTGTTTTCCCTTATTTCACGAAAGTCTTTATGGAAAAAGAATTATGTTCAACAATTAAAAAGAAATCAGTTGTATCGCCTTCGCGAACGACTAAATTAATGAAATACGAGGAGACGAAACACCTGCTTTTTTCTTTTTAATTTCCAAGTTTTTATCTTCTTTACGTAGCAAAATAAAGAGAAAAAAAGATTCCCAAGTGCTTAAACGGATTTATCCGAAAAGCCGTTTTTCCCCCTGCAAATACTTCGACATAAGAAAGCCTCCGTAGGCAAAAGTTAAGCAAAAATTAAAAACATTTTCCTAGATCTTCGGATAATTGATTCAAAGGAAGCCTTTGAGTAATGCGAAAAGGTACAAAATCGTCTCCCTTTGAAGCTTTTAAAATCTTTACTTAAAGGAAAAGGTGGCTGAGCCATAGACGGGGAGAAGGAAAACCACCCCCATTTCCGAAGGATTGATGTATTTGGGTCCTTTCGCCCGAAGCTACATTCCGTCTCCTACCCCAAGGATTTTTCGTTGCCTTTCTCAACTTTTGGGTGGAATAAATCTTTTCATTCTCAAGGAAAATTTTCCTTTATGCGACAGATAGAAGAATAAAACCCGGCACAATGACTGTGGAGGAACTCTATCTATTTGTAAAGAAATAAAATCTAAGAGAAATGTAAGAGGGGTGCTCAGCAGCCATGGTAACATTTTTCTGTTCATATTGAAAAGGAAAAAAAGGACTGAATAGGGGGGAATAGGGCTCATGTAGAGAGAGCCCCAAGATATTTGTACTTCTGATATTATAGAGTAAGAGGGGGGGACGGGACGGGGCCCGGTTATCCATTTGAACAGATGCCAGAACGCACACGAAATATTCATGTCAAGCAATTGGTATGGCCAGGATGTTATCGTTTTAGTTATATGAATGTTGTCGATCTGAAAATCGTTTTTCCGTGCTTATGTGGAATTGAGGATGGGTGTAAAACAGGACAGAATATGATAGAAATCGACATTTATGTTTCCGATCTTGGGTTTATGCTCTGGTGGGCAAAACCCTTTCATATTTGTTTTTTTTACTTTAGTCCTTAAGTACTGCTCATGAGTGCTGTCTACGATTGATTGATTGTGATGATTGATGTTCGCCCCTCGAGGAAGGAAATTTTGAAATACGTTTGCTAGTTTTAGCGTCATTCATTGCTATCATGAAGAATCCCACACAAGATACAATGCAATCTCTTTTCTTGTAGTAAATTGCTTTGCTGTAGAAAGTACTTCGCTAGCAGCAATTTGTGTCTTATAAGTTTATCTTTGCTAAACTTGACTTGTTTTCTCTTACATTTCAAAACACTTCCATTAGATAAGCACTCCTTGCATACCGGAATGCAAACAATAAAAACTCTTCAAACATTAACGTTGATTTGTTGTTATCTAACGTTCCATTCCGATCATTTAAAAGTTCAAAGCAGCGACAATAAAAGAAACCTTCATTCACCCGCCCCCGCCTCTGGAGGTGTTAGAAAATCTGCCCCACAATGGTCAATCAATTAAAAGTTTATTGCTCGAACTGAACAGTCATGATATAGTGCCCAGCTGTTAACCACAAAATCACTTTTCTCCACGTCTTATGGCACAGGTAGTCCAACAGTGCAAGGTACCCACAGGCATCGTAACAAAACTAATTACAAAACAAACAGTCCAACATCAAAGTCACGGGGATCGATGTTAACTCGCAGGTATAACATCGCAAACAGCAGGTAAGTACACAATGCCCAGATTGCCATCAAGTTAGATGTACACAGCGTGCATAGATATCAGCATCCAGTCGAGAGATTTAACCACGACCCGACATGGTACATCAGAGTAGGGGTCAAAAGTCTGAACACTGAGGAAATATACATTTTCAAGGGATACCTTCTTTGCTGGGGAGCCCCCTCGCATCTGTTCACCGCATAATGCACCAGAAGACTCTGAAGAATTTGCATTCGTCTTGCTGCTGCTTACTTGGTTAAATCTCATTTTGAATTGCTTGGCTTGGTTGCATAGAGGATGGAGAGTGAGGAGCGCTTGAATGCTTTGGTGCAGTACATCGCACCATGAAAGGTACCGCCGAAGTACACAGTACACAGTACACAGTACACTGTGCAAAATTGCGCTCCCTCGACCCTGGCCACAATTCAGTGCTCTTCAGGGTATTATTTCATGTGCATTTGCATACAGCAAGTCTCAAGTGTAAAGCAGCTCCTTGCAATTCTTTTGTTACTGCAGAAATTAAAAGAAAACTTTCACTGGGGCGCATTGTAAAGACTGCTTAAGGATCAAGGACAAAGTTTGTAATGGAAATTAGTTGGTGTTCACTGCGAATAGGACTGCATCCACCATTCATCATACTTTGGCTGCCATCAAACTCAATTACTTCCCTTAGACTGCTTTGACTATCTACTGCAGCGGACTGAATGCCGCTGGGGTACTTAACTTAATTGAAATTTGATCTTCATAAGAAACCCGATCAGGGGTCAGCTGGTTTGGGAGGGTGAATCACTGTTCACTCCTCCAGCCAAATAATGGGCGCGTGAAGTTGATACTTGGCCACGACGAAAATGTGTTGGGTTTCTTGCGTATTTTGTGCCACTTAATCGTCCTTCACCAGCCCTTTCAATCCTTCCTTATCAAAATTTACAACTTTTCACCCTGTTTCGATGGGTCATGAAAATGAAAATCAATTACTGCCAGTATCTTCGCGCTTTGTGAAAACTACTTTCGCTCGGCTCGCATTGACTGCGAGAGGATGGCTGATGGCTATAAAGTGAAAAATTTACGATGCAATAGACGTGGTACTCCCGCTCAATGCAATGGGGATAGTTCTGGATAGGTGTTGAACTGTTTGTGATTTTACGAGCAATTCGGTGAAATTTTATGGTCACATTTGCTGGATTTTGATATGCGATGTTCGCTACTGTCATTTTTTGAAAAATTCAAGAATGCTGCTCTTCTGTTGTGGATGGAGAGATGGTTTGCTTTTAAGAAATTTCTGACAGTTATAATCACTGTGGCTTAACAGATTCATTCCCACCTGCTCTATAGAAAAACTTTCGTGAGAAAAATATATGTGAAAATGTATTTTAGCAAGAGAGAGCTTAAAAGCTTCACGCATAGTGGCGGTATTGGCAGCCTTATTAACACGTTGTTTGTGGTAGTGTCACAAACCCGAAATAAGTAAGATCGAATTGATATGTAATTTATATACTGACACTCTATTGTTCGACCATCGTTTTTGAGCTACAAGAACCCACCGCTGGTCTCATTTCCCCAAGACCAGATTTTATAATAAACGCACCTGAGTAAGTTCTGGTCCTATAATAAACGTTTTGGAGTAGGAACGGTCAGACCAGGACCAGGATGTTTTAGTCATATATCGAACAGAGCTATAATCCAGCTGATTTCACCCAATTACTGTATGATAATTCTGTACACTGTTCCCAAAACAATCACAGCTACAATTGGCATAAAAACTTTCGTGAGAGAATTACTTGCTAAAATGCCTTGGTCGTGAGAGAGCTTTTAAGTGTCGGTCATGATGCTCAACGTGATAGCCGTAGTTGAGAACGCTTATCTCTTTCTTTGAGAATATTGCAATTAGATCTACTGATTACACATAGATTCCGAGCCATTTAATGGTTGCAACAACCAGTTATGGGTAGAAAAATTTTTATTACAGGTAGATACCGGTGGTGTTTGTTTAAATTTAATGAAGATCGAAAGCTTGTATATTTATTTGCCATTGCGGACATGATTTTTTGTAAACTTTAGATAGCTTGCTGCAGAATCACTAGTATGACTTGGAATAACTTCTCCAATCTGTAAAAGCTAAAAGCTAATTGACACATGAAATTCATATAATATTGTTTTCTTAGTTCCGGAGTAAACGCTGAGGGCGCCCTGTCTTTGTGCAGACCACAGTATGCCATCCCACTGCATTTGGAGCCACACATAGTCTGGTGAGTACATCTTCATAGTCTACGTCTTCATTTACTAAAAATCTTATGGTGCACAATTTCCATATATTCTCTGAGTTCTTTTGGATTTCGAAAATTAATCAAATAGAATTTTGGGAAATAATGCAGTACTGGTGAAAATCTTGAGTTCTTATTCATTAACTTTTCAATGACTAATGTCAGAATGCAACACATTTTTAGCACATCAGCAACAGTTTAGAAATTCTCAGGGAAATTAAAACTGCTCTACTTCAAAGCACTCAAAGTAATTACAGCTTGGCCTCACCTTCCGTCCAACAGCGATGTTCTCGGACCAGCGTAATTGGATAATTGATTCGCAGTCCACTTAAACTTTGAAGTTTTCCGATTTAATTAGTGGCTATTTAGAGAAATAATTGTTTGAGATAATTTGGCACAAGTTTGGAATTAATCTGACATCCATAAACGAGTCAAATCTGCAAACATTATGGGTCAAGCGCCTGACCTCTCCGGCTCCCCTGCTGCGCCATTGATTTCTGCACGCGTTCAATTAATCGCTACTTCGGCTGGTGGCTGCCATAACGAGGACAAAACATCGTTTTGTTGCTGTAAACAATTTCACGTTATCTTGATATGCATGCGGCGATTAATGACCGGATACAGAGGGCAATTAGTCCCATTTCCCCAAAATGAATAAAAAGCGGCCCAGAAATATATCTGGCACACCATCTGCTTTGTTTTCTGTTCTGTCCGCTACTGCTACTTGTACCGACCGTTTGGGGGGGGCTCGGGTAGCGCTCCAGCGATGGTATCGGATGGATTTGTTCGCTCATCGCTACTGGTTTGCTATGCAAACAGCGACTAATCAGCTGTTGAGCTCGTTATCTAGAGCGCGGATTTTATGAGGGCTTTTTATGAATCTGTAATTGCGGAAAAATCAGATACGCAGGGGATTTACTTGTTGACACAGTTCTAGCCGGCTGTGATAACCGCCAATTATTCATTAAAATTCCTTCAAATCTGGGCGGCTTGAGTAACGAATTTAATTGGCGCCTGCTGTGACGCGCCAGTAATTCTTCGGGTGATTTAACATTTGGAAACTGCGCTATTCACTTATTGCGTTTTTTTTAGATTTCGGCTATACGAAAAGGCATCTGAATTTTTAACGAGAGGTTAATGGGTATTTCTGGACATAAGACAAGTCTTATCAAAGCATGGGTCACTGAAGATCACAAAATGCTGTGGATTATGCAAGCAGAGCAAAAAACACTGGCACCCAACAGTCATCGATGTGGTGGAATAGAGGGATTGTACTTATAACTGTCCCTTTTCTTAACCACTTAAAGGTATTAAGAATTTTATGCATTGAGAAAAGAGGGAGTACATTACGACGACCGTCACGAATACATTTTACAGCATTAATCTGAGAAACTTATACGTAGAGGGTAGGACGGGAGCGGTCCTTCGAACGGAGGCCATTACTAGAAAGAAAGGAAACGGATACAGTTTACGTTTCCAACATCAAACAAATTGCCTTCACATTTGGCGCTTACAAAAAGTTGGAAATTGGGAACGAATGAGGCATAGAAAATAGAACCAGCACCAGAGCCAATGCCAGCAAACTGCATATTCTGTTCGTTTTATTGGCTGGCTATGTTTTCAACTTTTGACCCTGCTGGGTTAGCGCCTTTCACCCTTATTTCCTAAACAGAAACTGCTCCCAATCTATTAAATGATTTCGCTCAACATGTGTACTGGGTCCGAGTAGAAACTGCCCTTAACCTATTTACAGAAGACGCTGACTTATCTTGCTTATGATAGCAAAAGGGCATACTAGTTTTCGATAGTACTGAACAAAATGCCGAGGTCTAAACTACCGACATTTTTATTGACTCTATAGATCACATTCTTTCATCCATCCAACAGGTTTAGAGAAATAGAGTTATACAATGTACAACATTAGCGTAAAGATGTAATTTTACACTTCGAACAGCAGAGGGCGAACCGTTTGATATATAAATTAAATAGCAAAGGGCGAAGTATCGAACCTTGTCGTCTACATTGTTTAGAGTTTTATAAAAAGTGCAATGGATTTACACCTAATGGGTACGCACAGGGATCCTTGAATATCTAGCCTAGTGCTGGAAGCCTTTTTAGATGCAAATAAGACATTGAAAAGATGATGTGTGATGTATTATTATTGGCGCCAACAGAATGTACACCTGTATTTACCAAACAAAAATTTATTCATTCTTCAATACGTTTCTGTCTAAATTCCTTAAGCTCTGAAAGCTTCCAGATGTCCTAGTTAAGCACAACTACCTGCAGCCACACATCCAACAATTTTCGTGAAGATGACTTCCTTTTACCTCTATAAAAAAATTCTACAATGACCTCCTTTTCTTATTCACTCCTCAAACTTTTCCTGAAGTCAATTATCACAGCATGGAAACTTTCGGAATTTTCACCAAGTCAAGACATCAAGTGAATGCATGCACCAAGCACCTTCCGTACAAATTATACCCATGACATGACCATTAAGTACTTGCAAAGAGATTCTCAAAGTTCCCCGGCGTAACTTTAACATCTGCAGGCACGGATATGACTCGTGTAGAACTATAGTGAAAAGCAAACATTATTTCCTAGCAATGGGATCCTTCTGTGTCACCTTAGGATGGCATTTCATATTTACAATCATGCAGCACCACACAGTGTAGTGGCCAAAAACCCTTCTTTATTCTGTGTACATTTCACCCTTGGGGCGCATATATTCTTCTCAGTGCCCGTGTACACATATGTGCCACTATCGTCGCCTTTGATGCGAGCTCCATGGGTATTTTGCAAAAACAACATGGGTACAACTAGGAGAATTACGGGTGAAAGCCATTTGTCATGCCGGGATGACTTGGGTGCGAAAATAAGGCTATGACTTTAAAGGAATGCCGGAATGCTTCCAGACAACCAGGGAACTCCTTGGAAACGACAGGTGTGTGTGATCTCTAAAGAGGCGTAAAACAAACTCTAGAAAATAATTTCACAGCTTTTTTGCACCTTAGGGATCCATTCCACTTTTATGATGGGGAAAGATTTCATTTTGAGCGGAGCGTACACCAGAATTCAATTTATTATCGGAGTGTCACCTGGAGATTTGTAAAATGAATGTATTCCGTTGGGGGCCTTTTAATGGAACGTGATTGATGATGGAAAGCGAATTATTGCCTCGACTTTTGATTCGTGAAATGCAGTACTATTCACTCTCAACCATTACCATTAGGATCTTGATCCTATTTAACCAACCATAATCCATTTATTCCCCGGAAATAGCCCCAGTTATCCACCAGTTATATCCACTTGAGCTTAATACAAATAAAAAAGAAGGGATTAACTCAATCTCTGGCTAGCAAAAAGTTTCGTCCCTATCAGAAGTTAGATGAAAAGCTCCCGCAGGAAATTCCGGCCATTTTGGGGATTAGGTCATCACCCGTTCTCATTACCCAACTTTTAATAATTCCGCTTGGGCAAAAGAGGGAAAAATTTTTTACGTCCATCTGATCCGAAAAAGCAATTCTCAAAAATCCGATTAATAAATCAACCAGTCCCGATCCCAACAGATACTGCCCGGAGCTGTGATGGGAATCCCGCAAAGTGTAGGCGGTATGGCAACCAAAATAAGGGGACAACTCAACCCTGGGGCCAAAAATAATTCAATCGGCTTCCACCCTTGCACAAAATATAAAAGTCAGGAGACAGCGTAGTGGGGACGGAAAATTCATTAATGCTGGGAATGAAATGTGTACTTTGTGCTTTTAATTACACCCTGACTCTGTAGGGGGGGAGGAAACACTAAGGGTACCGGCGGTATTGTGAAAGCTTCAAATGAAATCATGGGCGCGGATGCACAGGGAAAAGTTACTTTAGCCCGAGGCTGTGTATTTGTGCAGCCAGCGATTCTCATTCACCACCCGGTTCTACTGTGTATACCGTCCGCCCAAGGGTTTGGGGGTAAATTCAATTCCTGTAAGTATGTAACGTTGGAGGGATGGTGGAATAACATTTTGCTGAGTTCCAGCAAGAGATCCTGTCTTGTCCAGCTACGGGGTGAATAAAGTCTAGAGTGTAACTACATCACAGGGAAAGAAAGGAGGGAAGTAGTATGAAGGAAGACTTTTAGCACCCATTAACGGTCCCTTCACCTTAAAAGTCTGCAGTTATTCTACCCAAGGACTTTGTTAGTCGTAACTTGAGCCGTAAAAATACTGAATCGAGGCAGGACGAATCCATGGAAATATGGGCTACAAGGTAGATATACAATTTAGATAATTACAGGCCAGGGAAGATGTGACCCTACATTAGGGGAATTAAACATTTACAGCACTTAATTACAAGCTGTCTCCAATCTCGACGCAACGTTAAAAATTAAAACCACTCCGTTCTGTTCCACCGGAGTTTTATTCTCGTTGGGCAGAACCATTGCGTACACAATTTTCTGTACGATGTTGAAAGGGGTTGAAAAAGGAATTGGATAGCTGTTCGTGACTCTATTTAGTTAACTTTGATAACAGTCACCAGAAGTTTTTGAAATGAATGGTAAAAATCTGCTTTTCCACTACTTGCTTTAATTACTAATTCGACACTTATTCTTTTACAATCCAAAGGTGTGAGAGTAGCGAGTAGAAGGGAACTGGAGGAATAAAAATGATTGGAGTTTCTATTAAAGTTTACATACTCTCGTTTAATGTTAATAAATAACTGGACTGGCACATCAGTTATTAAATTAACTTCCTGATTTCTTTGGTGAGTAGAAATCCTTCTTGGAGAAGGTAATCATGTTTGATGACTTTGTTCCACACTAGTAGCGGTAGGACAAAGTACACGATCACCCCTGCGGAACGTATATTCAGATAAAATTCATAGTTACGGAGAGAAACTTCAAATATGTAAATCCTTTACGCACGTAAATCACGCAAAAGAACGGAGGAACTGTTCATACTCAACAAATCGAAGTTAAAGATCTTCACAGGCCTACTATCCGGTTACTACCCTCTGAAATGGACATAGTTGAGGATGGAATGTGTAGATTCTCTCTAGAGGATGACGAGATATCGGAACACATTCTGTGTTCCTGCGAGGAACTTTTTCGCCAACGAAAGTGGTATCTTGATGTGGTGTTAATTTCGCCAAACGATGTTTCCAGTTTAGTGCCGAAAATATTGATAGGCTATATTAGAAGCCTTTATCTTGAATGGGCCTCTTAAAAGGGCTTAAACATAAAAGACCTAACGTGGTCAAGTGCTTGAAGGTTCTCGCAGCTTCCATTCCACAACCCTCCAGAGTAAAGAAAAGAAATTGTGGGGGCCATCTAAGACTAGTTCAGCTTTAAAATGTTGCTTGGATGGACGAACATAGGACTAGAAATGGCCTCTATATATATAAAAGCGTATTAGCAAATAATTAGACGTGTGTTAGATTGATAGTGTTGTTTGTAAAGTCCTGAAACTGAAACTGAAAACAGCGATAAAGAGAAAATTTTGAATCATTCAAATATAAGAAGAAGACAGGAATTGAATCAAAATGACTTCGTGCAAGAAAGCAACCACTTCAAGTACTTCATGACAGACAAGACTTGGTAGGCATATGCCTTTTATCTGGAGCTTTGCTCAGCAATTTCTCCCTAAGTTAAACTTCAAAACTCTGCTGCTTTTCGCCAAGTTATATAACTTTTCACATACAAATCAAGCATTTACGGAAACCAACTTCAAAATCGTTCCACGTTTACTTGGAAAAACTTCAGACACAACATTTACTATGTAGGTACCTGGGGAGGAGGAATCAATTGTTCCAAGTGACGAACGTGCTGCTATAGCAAAAACTTAGAATGTTACATAGCACCCCGAAGTGTTCGGGGGAAAATGAGGGAAAACACATGGCAGCAGATGTGTCAATAACCAGAGGTAGTCAGTTGTATCGTCGTCACTTTCAAAACACCCATTGAGTCCTTTTGCATTCAATGGGGAAGCGCCTGTTTACAGAACGCAAGGGGATTATAACCAGCAGCAGGGATTAAATTATCCGTTGGGCAAGAGGACCAAGGATGAGTGTGTACCACTATAGATATTCTAACGGTGTCAGGGTTATACTGCAATTATTCTTTTTTTTCAGGGCAGAGAAGGCAACAATGGTTTTTCAACGTTAGTCTACTTGTCCTCAGGGTTGAAATGGTACGGTTATTTATGCCCTTGTTGATCCCTTTTAAGTGGATGCGTTTAATGATTCGGAACATGGTGAAATGACGAATTTGCTTTCTTCAGCCGACAAGGGACGGGAAGAGCTACTATTTTTTCAGGCTAAAATTTGCCGCATTGTGTTTTACTGAAGGTAATGATGGTGTGAATTTTAAAGGCGGTAATAGAAATGTTTCCATGTCATTGGCTTCTGTGGTTCTTAAAAAGTTTATGCGAAAGGGATGTAGATGAACTCCCCAAGCCTTTGAACTAAATCGGTATAATAGCGAAGGGACGATTTACCACGGGTAAAAGGTAGGGTAAATGTCCTTATCATCTTTAGTCCACGCTCCTTTTATATTTTACCTCTCAAATACCTCAGCAATTCATTTTTAAATACCCAACTTGATGGCTCTTGAAAACGTTTTTTGTTTTATTTAAATTCTAAAATCCCCATGCCCATGCCATTAAAGTCGTCCCATCCAATATTGAGGAAAACAACTCGATCAATAACATTTATAAATCTATTTAAGTGCCAGCGAATTTTGTTTCCACATGAAAGAAGAGGAACCTAACCTGCCTACAACACACACACAGTCAGCAGATAAGAACCTTCCAACCATTGAGGTTAAATGAGGTTAGAAGGCATGTAAAATGCAGAGCTCAGGTAACATATTCATTAGGAAAAGATTTATCCTTAATCGCGGAGCATATTCAGATTTTCACTCCTTTATAGAATCTTAGTCCCCACGCCCACGTAAAGCTACTCTAATTCTGGTTTTAGATGTGCTTTTTGTGGGTAGGTAGATATAGGTAGGTATTCACCAGGAACTTTGTGAGTCGAATTTTCTCATGAGCTAACTTAAGTGGAAAAAAAACTGGAAGAGATCCTCCCTCATGTCCTTAAACTAAAGCAAATCCCTAAAAGCTTCACGTCAGCCGGAAAATCTCTGAGGGATCTGAACACACGGTACAAAGTGGTGCTGTTCACTCACTCAGCGCTAAGGCGAACCAGCCGTGCTGTTTTGGTGGGGGTGGCATATAAAAATGATGTTTGCCTGCTGGATAAATAGACTCCTTCTGCTCCCCCCCCAACACCCTTCGACAACTTGAATATCCCACTTTTCCAACTTGTTCCACTGTTTCTCGCCTTTAGGACCACATTTCTACTTTGTACTTTATTACCTCGAGTTGACGTTGGTTTCTGTTGTTTTTAGAGTGGGTGACTACCACTGGCTGCGATGTACAGCAGACGGGGAGGGGATATCTTGGAATAGATGAATTTTAAACAGATTTTTCTACCCATCGTCGTGAAATTGTGCTCAAGTTGTTGCCTTTTTTGCAGACAATTTTCATTTTCAGGGTTTTAATTTTCTTGTCATAGCGTTTGACTTGAATGCACCTGTGCCCCAGGAGCTACCCCTCCGCTTCGTAGAAGCAAGTGGTGGTAGTCTCCAGATTATAAGAGTATACGTTAGTAGATTAAGGAATTAATTGAAATTTGAGTCGCATAGACCATTCGGAGGATTTTGTAATGCAAAAGGATCTGAATTGCACTCGTTTCTCCCCAGGATTATAGACGTAGAAAGAACGTGCTCAAATATTTCATCAGCTCAATGTATAGAGAAATTTTGCCAATCTCAAAAGTTGAGAGGTTATGGGAAGACTAATTTTACTGGAGGAGGGGAGAATGTGTTCTTGAATCTAATTTTATTCATGCTTGTTATAGCCAACTCTATTTCAGGCAATTTATTAAGTAGGTAGTGAAAGATTACGAAACGTTGCTTCTTTATTCCTGCAGCCTTTTAAGGGCTTTTCTTGTTTATTTTAAAAATTGAAGGACGAAACTCGATTATGGTGTAAATTTATGCATAAAGGAGAAGGGCACTTAATCCACTTCAGGACGCACAAGCACTTCGTACAAGCACCGTACCAACAAAAGAATGTTAATTAAAACAGATCTTTCTTATTTCACCCCCAGCATTTTATTCCCTACAGAGCAGTATCGGAAGCGCATATGCACCAGAAGATCTTTAGATACTCCCAGGCAAGTATAGTTGGGTTCAAGTGATGCAGTAAAATGAACATTCCACGCCTCATTCTCGGGGAATTCAGCCTCAATTTTAGAGTTGTTAACTTTATTCCAGGATAATAAATTCGGAATTAGATTAGCCTTTGCCTTGTGCCCGTGCACACTACGTGCAACACCAGTTCCGTTGTAAATGTTCCAACTACGGTGATGAGAACCGATAAAGTCTGAATCCTGAAGATGGCAGAGAGCCTTAAAGCCGCCTATAAAATTACTCATGCCATACATAAAGGATATACAATGTTGTTTTCCTCCGTGCACTCCTCTCGTGCATCTTAATATTCATGTGCTTTCGTGTGGGAGTATTTTACCACAAAAGGGGAAAAATTGCTGCAGTTTGTCAAAACTTTCCTCCTCCTTCAGGCTGGCAGGTGGGTCTTTTCGAGTGGGTATAGTTTTCAGAGGGAGCGTGGAAAATTGCTTTATGCATATGCAGAAATTCAGAACAAAAACACAAAAGGAAAGAGCTTCATTTCACCACTTCAAAGAAACTGGTAGGAGTTGTTAATGTTTAGTTTCGGAATTTTTTATCTCAGAGTTTTCTGATTACAACGCTTTTTATAGAAAAGTAAATTTCAGCCATGACTTCTGAAACACTTTACTGTTATAATCCAAATGGTTTCTACTAATTATTCTGTCTTGAACAGAAAAACCTCAACCACAGAATACAGACTACATCAGAAGTCTCGCAAGGAATAGTAAATTTCCTAATCAATCGCAACTTTCCAATAAATCAAATCTCATCATGAATTAGTCAGATTCAACCACACTTTTTCTTGTTGTTTCCTTCCAGCATCTTGAGGTATCGGAAAGAACAACCAAGCTACAGACTGATGCGCATGGTAGGGAATATGAAGTAGCACAAGGTGTAATTTTCATTGAAAAATTATTCGCTCCTTACGAGACTTCTGATTTGGTCTGTGTTCTAACAAAAAACCGTTATCAATTGAGCCGGGGATACTCGCAAATATATAATATTCCCCAAAGTGTCTTTCAGTCATATGGAAATTTAAGAACAAACACTGAAGTTAGTATGTTTTTCTCAATACCTTAGGAGCTACTTAATTTCTAAGCTTAGTTTCCTTAGAAGAATTTCTCGAGTCATCATGGTATATGGATATGTTTCAGGATTAGCAAAAAAAATACCGAAGCTTTCCACTTATAACGAACATTATAGCCCCTAGCTAAAAGAAAGATCTACACACTTACCTAAATCACTTAATCCAGCACCATAAATATTTTATACGAAACTTAGTCGAACGTTTCAAAGGCATTTCATGTAAGGAGGGACCATTTTCTGGCAATCTATGATAAGGGTTACGATGGCAATTACTTTAAGGAGATACGGAAACATGTAGAACAGATATAGAGAGGATGTAATGATAAGAAAAGGGGAAGGTGAAAGCATTATCGACAAAGGTGTACATGTCAGTATTTCCTAAACAAAAAATATATTTTGCATTTAGGTGAGTAGTTGTAAGCTATTGCATATAATTGTTATTTCTAAGGTTGCAGAGTTGTATAATTTTAAATGCCGGTAAATTATCAGGAGTCATACTAGAAAATTAACGAATACAGTCGATTTTAATATTTTTTTAAGGTATTACCTTAAGGCGACAACTCAATGATGCACACAGCACAGCTTAGGCGGAGGGAAATTGGGAAACTTTAAGCTGAGTCAGAATTTTTGGCATGAAATTTTTGTTCTAGATTCGAACCCACGTCCACAGAGAAGAAAATCTGCATGTGTAGGAGTAGGTAATAACACCGAATGCCCAGAAGAGATTTAGTGAGTCTAAAAATACTGTACCTTTCACGTGGACAGAAACAATTAGGCATTATTATACCAAAAATTTGATAGAAAGGATATCTTTTTTTGATGTAGACCATCAGAATGCATTAGCACGGGGAATTCTTCAAAGGGGATGATCGGAAACTGGCCAGCAAGGAGGAAAGATCACACACCATGGGCGGATAGACTGCCAGACTGCTATAACGGCCATGAATTGGTAGAATGCACGACGAAGTGAATTACCATCTCACACACTTTCTAAACGGATATGAATGCTTTTGGTACTACCTCCATAAGGTTGGTAGGGCCAACTCACCGAAGTGCCCATATTGCAGAGATGATAAGGACGGCACACACTCTTTGCAACCGGTAGACGGACAGGAGGGTAGCCGTGGCCTCAGAGTTGAGCCGGTTATTACTAAAGAGCATATTGGGGCTTATGTTGACATATAATTCTTTTTTAATCGGAAGAATGTTACAACTTAACTATAATTGTTATTATGACGGCAGATTATCATCTTCAATAGTTCTTTGACAGGTAAATATTTAGCATTGAAAATTCCGTCTACATTTCTACGATCCATGGGCCTACAATATAAATTGTTGATACTTTTTGAATTACCAATTGAATTCGTTGCTTAAGCAGAAACACTATATCATTTCGTAGACTAATTTGTGATTATTCAGCACAAATGGTATCATTACTCACTCCAAAATGTATTATTTGTCAATTGTGGTTCCTATTAAAAGGTTAATACCTACTCTACCCAGTTATACCTCAATACATAAATTAAACAAAATTCATGTACCTGACATAAAATCGTCGCATTTCATATCACACAAATCTATCAGTTGATAGGCGATTAAACTGTGCTGACAGCAGATGGTATGACTGAAAACAAAATACCACGTAATCCTTTCACCTGTGTATACACATTGCCGTATATAACCTGGCTAGTAATTTAATTTATGGTTTCCACCGCAAAAGAACGTTACGATCACAGCCAAATTGAGTGTGCTCCACACATCCTACAAAACACATTAATCCTGTTCAATTGAATGAGCACAAATTCTCGTGCCGAGGTAGGTATGCATGTA
>QYTT01088802.1:19744-35161 GCA_006980735.1 Dasypogon diadema | reverse complement strand
CATCACTTACAGGTTTGTTGGCACTGTTCTTTTTTGCTTAATTGGATTGGTATGATCTTTATGATCTCTGGGCGGTGCCATCTCGAATGCTTAAAACATCAATGCCGGTATGCCTAAGGGTTCTGTATTGTCCCCCAATCTCTTTCTGCTCTTCATTAATGGTGTCTTATTTTTCACCTCCAATCCAAGTAACAGTTTCACACATGGCAATACCCTTGATTTCGCGTACTCATTTGAAACAGTGGCTGACTCCTGCGGTAACGTCACTGATAACAATCGAACACCAAATAACTAAAATCCTCGTCTAGAGCAGGAAAAATCGTGTCAAGTTTAACGCATCCAGCTCCCAAAACGGCCTGATTTCCCTTAAAAGATCCCTAAATCCTCCTCTCTCCGTCAACCGGGTGGATGTGCTTTCAAGGAACTGTGCCCCGTGAGGATAGATATCAGCGTTCCTAAAGGTTGCTTGTTTAGCTGTAACAGTTTTGCAGTAGGGCTGGCGTTTGATTGGTCCCACAATTCCCTTGTCGTTCTCGCGATCTATGTCACGTCCCACAAGTCACTAAGCAAATGTTTACAGTCCCTAACCAATTTTGCGGTGACGAAGAGTTTCATAAGGACCTTGATAGCCGCCTGGCTGTCGGTGCAGATTGCAATCCTCAGTCCCTGATGGAATGAGGTTCCCAATCCTCTTTGCTTTATTTCAAAAGAACAAACAAAAACGAAAATGACGGTATAATTCATCCTAACTCCTTGTGCAAAGGTTCCGTGCTGTTTTTGCCAATGAATCATGTTCCGGCGACTCTCGGAGACTGCAACTGGCCTAATTATTGTTAGTTATATTCTTGCTTTTACCCCTGTGAGTGGACGGCTACCTTTGCAGTATGCTATGCTTATTGTAAAAGGCAACTAAAAGGACCCTTAAGGGGAGTAGATAGGTTTTAATGGCCAAGATTTAGCTTGCACTTTTGGCCTCCTAGAGAACGTTGTTCGTTACCCTGGATGTATACTGTTGTGATTGCTTGTACTGGTTCGAAAATGTCGATCGCACTTCCTTTGTAATATATTTTGTTGAATATTACTTCTAGTATATAAAAATAGAAACGTTTTAATTTCTAGAAATTTCCAAAACGTGGTATTTAACAAAACAGTCGCCGATATGAAGCCCTGGCTTTCGAGTTCAGGTACCATAATACGTGCGCGGTCTTGGAATTTTCCTGTTGGAATATGCTGCACAGTTTTTTTTTTCAGTTATTGGATGAAGAACAGGGAGAAAGGGATGGTAAAGAGTAATAAATATTTACAATACCTCTCGTTCATAAAGTAATCCATGTATTCAGAAAAAAGACCATGCCGCCATAGTGGCGACACCGACTTTGAAGGTAAATGTTAAGTGCACCAATCGCAAAGTCCACTGTTATCTCTCTGTAAATAGGGGCGGATTCTCCTGTAGCTAGTCTTAACGAATCACTACTTGAGTTGCGAAGGCAATATGATAATTTTTAGCAATGTCGGACAGGTGCATTCATATCAGTTACAGTGAAATCTATCTTTTCAATTACATACAAAAAATTTAAATTCAAGAGGTTCTGTCAATTTTCATATGGGTAATAAATAGTGTTATTAATTAAAAACTTTATGATAACAGATGAACAATAAGTTAATGTAAAGGAATTGCGTTTACTACAAAAATAAAAGAAATTTGAAGCACTGGAAATTAGATATTGTGCCTCAGAACTTACATATATATGTTGTATGTAGAAAGAAGAAGAGAAAACTCTATTTGTAGATTACATTTATCAACATTTGCTTTTCTACCCTTCCCGGGCAAAGTTCGAAAGGAACGCACGTTCTTATGAACATTGTAATCAACCTCACTGCAGTTTTCACCTCGGTGCTTTTTTCGCAAAAGAACTTTCTCATGTTATATGAAGCTTTGTAATTCTCTTAGGCAGATATTGCATGAGCCACCGGTGGTTCCTGTCATCATGAACTAGCTTTTAAATTAGAGTATTCTGCAATTATTAGAGAAACTCTCCTTGATTTTAGTGGACATTATAGGAAAATGCAGAAGAAAAATATTGTCGCTCACATAATTTTTGTCTTTCTGATAATACTGGGAGATCTTGGGGAATACAGCAAAAACATATCCTAGATCCCAGATCTTATGAAAATGCATTAACAAAATAATTGATTTTTTTCGAGTTGCTCTAAAACATCTATGATCGAAAAAATGCTCAATACTTGTTTTTTGTTTTTATTCGAAATTAAGATGAAATATTAATATATTTATTAATATTAATATATTTATTAATTTATTTTATTAACATTTCTTTTTCTTTTTCATAAGGAAATGAACAAATTTCACACAATCCTTTTGGATCAGGCAAGTAGAACTGTTCTAAAAAATTTAAGTGCATTTGTTAAAGACGACATCAACCAAGTGAAAGACTACAAAAATCATTTCCTAAAGGTGTCAGAAAGTTTAGACAATGCTCTCATCAAGAATGCTCAAGTAAGTTTTTAACATTATAAAGATATTTAGCTAAATACATTTTATAGGCTAGCAAGAATAGACCACAAGAAGTAACAGAAGCTGTGAATATTCTATCGGCTACAAAATCGTGCTTCCGACACACAGCTCTGGACTATGTTAACTATATAACAATGTTACAAGCTAGAAAAGTCCCATCGATTCTTTCTACAGTAAGGAATACAAATATTAAGTATATTATATAAATTTATAAATTCCTTTTTTATATACAGTTGTTAGATTACTATCAAGCCTGTGGTACTTACTTTCATCAGGGTTCAGATTTATGCAACGATTTTGATGAATTTTTCAAAGGCCTCTCTGAGGAGATCAACAATATGCGCTGTGATTATCAACAATTAGAGAAATCTATGCAAAATCGTCACATGAGTGTCAATAGTTTTAGAGACAATAACTGTACAAATACATCGAATAAAATAGAGGGATACTTATTCAAGAGAAAGTCAAAAGGATTTAAGACCTGGTGTCGCCGATGGTTTTATTTGTGTGATAATCAGTTGGTTTACAGGTAATTAATACGAACGCAATAGGACCATAAATGCCATATGCATTTCATTGAAGTGACCTTATGAGTTTTAGGAAACGCGGCCATGATGACGCTTACACTGTTATGGAGGAAGATCTAAGAATTTGTACTGTTCGCCCTGTTAACGATTCTGATAGGAGATTTTGTTTCGAAGTTATATCTCCAACAAAGTATGATCTGTTTCTCCTTTTAAATTCAGAACTTTTATGTATTAAAAATATAATTTTGTATCAGATCACACATTCTTCAAGCTGATTCTGCAGAAATGTTACAAGCATGGATTGGAGCTCTGCAGAAAAGTATTGGCGCCGCAATACAATATGATAACCCACCATCACGACTTCCCTCATCTCCGAGTTCGAATGCATTTAATAGTAAGAGGAAAATGTAAGTTAATTAATATTCAGACATTCCAACATATAGGCTAGACCTGCATTGTGTTTTTGTTGCAACTATTTAAAAAATATTACCCCTATTATTTTGCAGCCACTGGGAACAATTTTTAAAAATTCCTGGAAATTCAATTTGCTGTGATTGTAAAAGTCCCGATCCACGTTGGGCATCGATTAATTTAGGGATAACTCTCTGCATTGAGTGCTCTGGTGTTCATCGTAGCCTTGGTGTTCACTACAGTAAAGTTCGTTCACTAACCTTAGACGCCTGGGAGCCTGAAAATATTAAAGTAATGATGGAATTGGGGAACAATATTATCAATAAAATCTATGAAGCGCGATCATCTGAAAATTCGCAATATCAGCCAGCCACTGAGAATTGTGACATAGCCGTTCGCGAATCATGGATTAAAGCTAAGTATGTAGAAAAGAAATTTATATGTAAGATGCCGCGACCATTGGAATTAGAGAATGAGGAATCTGATGAAAATACTGCTCGTAAATGGGCGGTCAAGAGGTTTAGAAGGCGAATACGACGAGATTCCAGTTCCAAGTCTGAAAATGATGAGGAATCACTTACGATTCCATCTATGTCTTTAAACATATCTCGAGAAGACTTACTTTTTATTGGAGAAAATTTGAATAGTACACTATATGAAAATGAATGCATATTAGGATCTGATCAGGAGTCTACCGAGGGGGAAGATAATATTACAGAGGAAGAAGAATTCAATAAACTTAATCCGAATCTCTTGCTCTACAAGGCAGCTGCAGCGCATAATTTACCAGTAATGTGTATGGCATTTGCTCTAGGAGCTAACAAATCCTGGTGTAATGATGAAGATTTGAATCGCAGTCCTTTACATCAGGCAGTTTTATCAGTAAATTACTATTTTACTTTTTTAAGTAATTTATTTAAAAACAAACATTCACAGGGATCTGTGATGGCGTGTGAATATCTTCTTTTAAATGGTGTACCCATAGATACTATAGATGATTTAGGTTATAGTGCTTTACATTTAGCGACAGAAAAAGGATGTATTGCGCAGACTTATTTACTTTTGAAGCATAAAGCCAGACATGATATTGTTGCCAAAGACGGAAAAATGCCTATTGATATTGCAGTTGATCAAAGAAATGCTGATATTGTGACATTGTAAGTACTAATAGATAGCTGTATATTATTATTTTTTCCTCTTTTTACTCTGGGTGGCAAGGTTCCGGTAACTTTCATCATAGTGTATTATTTTGACAGCTTTCTAAGAACATGTAAAAAGAGGTATAATAAATTTATCCAGTGGTCTCATGTTTTAGAAAATCTTAAAATCGCTATCTGTGTCTTAGCAATTATGGCTAACGGTAATTTTGTTAATGTCTCTCATAAATAGAGATAGAGGAAAATGTTTGATCAGTTCAGAGATGAATACTGTGCCAAGTGATTCGTCAAAAATGATATTTTGCAGAGTATAATCGGTTGTCGGTGTCGATTTTAGTAGAGAAATTGACAAAAATAAGCGTGTCAATTCTTCCCACAACTTCTGATACGTGTTTACAGTTTCATATTGGTGAAAGTTGCGCACATTATGTTTATTGAACATCATGTTCTAGCACAAAAGTTTAATGAAGGAAATAAGGTCGCAATTTTGCATACTCCTGTACTGTGGCGTGATTCGAAAGATCATCTTGAAGATTGTCATTTCTACAACTCTTCAACATTTTCGATTTTCAGAGAAAAATTTGATCGCCGGTAACTTTATGGAAGTTCTGCTCAATTAATTCACACTTAAAAGAAATGCTTCCTATTCTGAGCTTTTTCTAAATCAATCTAAATTTTTATTGAAAGTTTTTTTTTTGCTTGACGCAAACAATAATTCAGTGTAGACTCAATTTTACTGAAAGTTTTATGCGAAGTAGATGTGTGTCTGAGATGAATGAAAGTTTATTTTTCAAAGTGTTCGTGTTCTAGTTGAAACATTACTCATTCATTTCTTCGACTTGAATTTTAAAACAGAAAAATTTATTATTCATGACTTAACGATGATAAATATAAAAAGTAAATGAAAATGTAGCTAACCGCTACATATATTACTTTCTCTCCTTCAATAGGCTGCCATATTGAATTTATGGATTATTGAGCATAATTCAAATAGGGAACAATATATAGCTTTCAAGTTTAGTAAGGAGCAGTTTTATGAGACGCTTAACTAATAAACTGAAAATATCTCATATTGCCCCACCCCTTGGTCAGGCCGCCATATTGAATTTCCAGAAAATTTTGTACAGACGAGTTTTATGAGATGAATTATAGTTATATCATATAGGGTATCAAATAATCAGCCTAAGACTGATTATATGTTTTATGTTTTATATATAATTTTTGTCTTTCTAGTGTTTAATGTATTCAGTTCTTTTGCTTCTTTCTGACACTAGTAAATCATATATAAGATTGTAACATCTTGTGTACATGTTGCTTAAATAACAAACTCGTAATTCTAATTCTACTGCATTCAGTAGATTCTTGATTGTACTCAATCAGTCATCAATAGATTTTGTCCATATTTTACGATGGAACAGAGTTGCGGAATTTAGATGTAGCCATTCCCAGCGCTCTTGAGTTTATGGCCAATTTAAATATATATTCGACATTTTTGTATATGCGCGCAATTATTATTAATTACTACCCAATTGCACTTGATATAATAACAAGCTCTTTGACTTCGTGTAGTACTAATAACGATTCTTTAATTTTTACACTGATAGAATTTTAATACAATAAAGCTTGCATTGCAGATATTCTTTTAACTCTCTCTAATTTTCCAATTGACAAAATATATTTAAAAAAAAATCAACTTCACAGATTACGCTTGACACGATTAAATGAGGAAATTGGCATGAGCGATGAAGCAAATGGTGAAGATGAGACCTATAAAGATGTAATGAAGGATTTTTCAAACTTTGCTTCAAACCAGCCTCGTCTCCTTCGAAATAGGAATGATAACAATCATGTGTAGCTAAGTTTTAAATGGAACAGAATCGAACACAGTATAATTCCATAATGCGTTAGATCTTAAATGCGCTCACTACTTTACTCAACATTTTTTGTTATCTTAATTTTAAGATTAAATTCACTTCCAAAAACATTGATAGAGCTCTAAGCATTTACATAAAATATAGTGCATTTTTACTAAGTTTTTTATATTTAAGATATTGCATCCACTATTTATTACAATTTTTATTTTGTATTTAAAGTTTCACTTAAAAGTGAAATTGTACATTGTAATTGTTTTAGGTGACCAAAATTATCTCTATGTTATATGATGTGAAAAGTTATTTTAAAAACGCAAAAGTGTCAAAATTGTTTCATTGTCTAATGTGTGGTTATTTTAATTATTAAAAAAAAGTGGATTATTGGTATTAATTTGTGTAATTTCATATTTTAAAATAATTCTCTTATGTGGCAAGACTTTTTCAAGCTAAATTATGTACACTTTCTTTATGTATTCACATGAACACGTATTCATTGTGTTGAAACAAAAATTACTCTAGGCTTTGATGCCGCAAAGAATATGTTGTCTATATGAAGCTATTTGAATAGTTTATAAGAGCCTCGTGTTTTAATCCTGATATTTTTGTGTACATATGACATAAATATTCTATTATTGTTTACTGTTGAATGGCATCAACTTGTTAAATTGATTTTAAACAAATTATATACATCACCGAATCTACATAGACAATTATAATCTTTTAAAATTACTATTAATACGGTTAGTCAATTCATGCAATTGCAATTTTAAAGAGTACGTATATTCAATTTTGTATTTAATGAGTATACGATTATTCGTTCCACGACAATTCAATAACTTTACAATATAAAAACACTGTAAAATTTTGGTTTTACTCCAATTTCAATATTACTTGAATAAAATATCCGAAAGGTGTTTATATTACTCACATTTAAAAAACTCTCTTAACATCTCGAAATTTGTACATTACCTGAGTAATAGGGTCCGAGTAGAGTAGAGGTGCTACGGCTTACAGATTTAATAATTCGATCTCGCTTATGTTCCACGAAGTGTACCGGAGTTAAATTTATTTCAGATGCTACTACTAATAACATATAGAAAATAGAGTTAAAAAGACTGCAATTTTGATATTACTCGAAATGGTAAATAGTGTTCTTAGAAAATAAGGATATTATTGTTTTCTTACAGATATCGTTTCGTTTTATTTTCCCCCCTGTAAAATAGTCATCTGGGAGACTCGGATCGAAGGAATATAACGCGATGACACTATTTGATAGGGTATGGGTTGGCTTATCCTTTCTTTTAATTTCCTCCCGGTCTTTGTGGCGCGTCTGTCTAATGGTGTCTTGTTAAAAATCGTGTTCTTAAAATCTAATCTTCTTGGTTAGTTAAACGATAAGCGCAGTTTAGGTCAAAAACGCATAAAGAAAGAAGTTTGTAAAGCCTGTCGTCTATCGATACTCGATATTCCGCCCCCCTCGTGAATCGCCCGGAGACCCAGATTCACCCTCCTCCGATATAACGTCTAAGACTGCTAAGTTAGACACTAGTCTTCTCAAAATTGTCCCTCTCAAAGTCGATACATCCGCTACACGTGCGATGCCGTCCTTACCAGGATATACCTTCACGACTCGTCCCTTACACCACTTACACTTTGTTTGCTTTATTTAAGAAGAACTCAGCATATTTGTTAAACTAAAAAAGTTGATTGAACTTGATTCCCAAGTACTGGATTTCTTTCTTGAGAGGTATAGTCTTATCGTTTAATGAAAGATTTAGATTTTTACTACGCAGTACCGTGCGCGGGTGACCTTTCCCAGAAGCGTTTCTAAAACAAATTAAATTGGACTTGGAGAAATTAATTCCAATACCCCATTTAATGTAAAATTTATTGATCAGGGTTAGGTGCACTTTAACAAGCTTTAGAGCAATCTCCGGGTTGGGGTTGTTAGCGTAAATGGGGGTGTCATCAGCATATAACAAAGCTGTGGATTGAGGAGGATTGCTGAAAGGATAATGAGGAAAGTCGAAGAAACAAAAGTTATATAACTTTGGGCCAAGAACGGAACCTTGTCGAACTCCTGAGTTGACTTCAATTAATTGCGATTCCTCCCCGTCTACGAACACGAACAGTTTCCTATTGTCAAGAAAACCAAATAATATCTTAATGAGGTACTCTCATCAACCCAGCTTCGTGAAGGTAAGGCGTCAATTGAAACAAGGAACTGGTTCTATCTACCTCCTCCTTGCTTTTTATAGTCTCATATTCTCTCGCAAAAACAGTCTGTTGTGCGACCTTACAGAGGTATTGTTCAGCCTTATTCAAGTCGTTTGTAATCAGCTCTTTTGTCTTTCATAGGTCGGTCTTCGAGTGTAGCCAAACTATAATTTACAAATCGGAACATGCAGGCAGTTGTTCTTTTCAATCTTTCTAGCTAGTAGCTAGTCAGATCTAGTAAGTCCGCATTAGTGAATGTCCACGAAAACTAGATTCCACACCTGCGAGTTATACTTCTATAAAGTACAAATTCTTCCAAGAAAAACATAATCAGCGCGTATCTTGACTACCGTCATTTTGGCAAAATTTAACATCAAATATCCATGAAACGAAGTATATGAACATTCAAATTGGGATGTCACAAAAAAAATCTACAAATTGAATTAAGAAAGCTTCTTCTTGAATATGTATATGACATCTCTTTTGTCAATTTGGTTCTGTATCACAAATAAACTTTACTTGTATAGGCACTTCAAATCTTAAACTTAATTATGTTTATTTATAGATTTACAAAATGCACAGAGTGACGACGTTGTGCACCTGTCCTTATCGACTATGTATATATTATTATTTTCTTATTGTACCAAGTCTACCGAGTACACTGTGGTGACTTATAAAACAAAAAATCTAAATCGCATAATGAATTGAGAATTTCCTTACTGTTGACGTCCTCACAAAGGAATGTATTTTTATTAATTGATAATATTCAATGAAAAAAAACACTATAAAGTAATACAACCACTAAGTTAGGTTTCTTGAATCTGGTTATATTCGCTAACCATTTCTACCAATTCGCATAACATATTTGTGGCAGGATATATTTCCAAGCTAGTTGCAACCAAATTAAGGCAAAGACAAAATATACTACGTATGGTTAATAATATTTGCTACTTACAAGAATATCTGGGCTTAATTCCACCTCTCAGTTTGTCAACTTTACGCTGCTAGCTTACAGGCTTCTTAAGTTAAGATGAACGTTGAGAATTACTCGACTCCGGTGTAACAGCATCCAGGGGTCCTTAGCATGAGTTAATAGCATCACACAAAACAAACTCTCTCTTCCACAGGATCAGGTCTCTTCGAGTAGATACCGCATCAATAAGATTTCGTTGTGTTACGTGGGGTCAATTAAGCTGTTGTCTAGTTGTCTTTTTTTTTGCGAGCTAGACACTTAAACAATCCTGACACGCCGATTCCAATTCATCGCATCCCCAGGGGATCGCAACGATCGTCCAGGCTTAATCGGCCTGAACTACAAAAAAACTGTAGTTGGTGGAAACATTTTCCCACTCCAAATGGTAATTTTTCCTGCCTTCTTGAACCGACTCCTCGACTGCTTCAACCAACAACTTATCTAGCCTGTTCACTGTTCGCGACTCATTGCTGACTCCGACTGACGCCAAGCCACTAGTCCGACGCTTCTGTTTTGTGCAATCATTCTCCTCGATTGCTAAATCTTATTTTTTTATCGCGTTATACTTAATGCCGCCAACTTCGGTGCGATAAAGTCATTATGTATGGTGGGGTGCCACATGATTGGACATTTTATTATCCAACCAATAGGTGGTGTTGGAAACTTATTTCCATGCAACAAATTTGTAATTATTCCCTTCCTTTACACTAATCATTCCACTCAGACTATGAATTAAATACATGTATTTTTTTATTTTCCTTATTTATTTCAAACAGATTAGGACAACTTATGAGATGTCTTACTAGTTCTTAAGTAGAAAGCAATAGAAACTAACGTTTGCATTCTTGGCAGATGTTAAAAGTGTGCTCCCCGTAAATGGCCCTTTGTTTGGCGCACTTTTAATCGTTTGTTTTACAGGCTCTTCAATATTCAAAATATCTCCATTACTTCTTTTGCGTTCCATATGTACATCCGCGCTTATTACTTTCGAATGACTGATTTGTCTAGTTAAGCAGATACTGTGAATGGCGTGGTAAAAGTTATACGAGAATGTCTCAAATTCGTAAAAGTGTCGGGGGTCGATAGACTGCTAGGCAAATTTTTAGTTATCTGGACCGATTGGGCTAAGGCGCACAATTGCAAATTTTCTCTTCTGTGGGCGTGGGTTCGACTTCTGCAGGTGACCAGGAGTTGAGGCAATTCTACTGACCAGACTGGTACTTGCATTGTAACAATTTCATCGCAAAAACTATGATAAAATCCCCAATCTCCTTTTTCCTAAAATTTCCTTCCGGCTAAGCTGTGCTGTGACAAAACCTTAAAAAATACCAGGTTGATGCTTGTTAGATTTCTTATCTTTCCTTATTTCGTATTTGGCGGCTTAGTGTTTCCGCATTTAGACTCTGATTGTTCTAGGAGATTGAATAGAGCATTCAACGGTTGTATTAGATTTATCTATGGTCTTAGGCAATTCGACCACATCTTCCCGTATCGTAACTCATTCGTCGGTTGTCAATTGAATTAGTTTGAAAAACTACTTTTTTCCTCTTGAATTTGTAGTAGTTGATTTCTTTTGTTTGTGTATGTACTATTAAAAGAATTGCAATTCTTATATACACTAATTGAAATAATTTGAACTTGAGTTGGTCTACCATAATCCTTTTAAATGTTGATTATTGGAATGATAGACGCCAGCAGCTAAGAGTAGTCCGAAGTACGCATGTAGTTTCTTAACTATTTTTTGGATTTTTTTTGCTATGTTGTTTTTTATCGAATTTATAGCTTTTCTGTTCATTTATCGCATAATTTTTGAGATTATATCGTTAGTGTTGAACGAATTGATGATTTCCCACGGATTTGAAGATAAAATGCTAACCAACAGTTTGACGTTAAATGCTGTACAGTCTGAGTCGCAAAGACACTGGAGATATTGTAAACCAACTAGAGCCATCTCAAGCTATAAAAAATCTTCTGTACTTGCTGCTTGCTGCTGTTGCTGTCCTTTGGATGGTGCGCTCTGCTAACTCTTACATTTTATTTTCGTCGTGTCGTCTTCGCTTGTAGTAATAGCATTGATGGCATTTTCAATATCTGAAGCATTTTCAAAAGGGACATACATATTCTTTTTTATCAGGGTACATTTCAATTTCACTTTCGGTTTCATCGTTGCTCTATGGAATATTTCCACAATGAGCTGATAATATTGCTCTCTTTCTATTTTCTTCATTCTAAAGAACAAAAGAAGGAAAAATATAAATAAACAATAGGAAAATTAAAATATTTTTAAAATGGGAATAAAAAGCTCACCATCTTAATCTATACGCTGAATAAGTGTCAAACTTATTAGGCATTATTGCATTCTTTGTAAAAAACTGCCACAACTTACACAAAACTATAATACTTCTATGAACAATCTGTTTGAAGGTGATCATTAGGTATAGCCACACCTATGTGCACATATAAGAGTTTATTATTCATTGGGAGAATATCAGAGAAATTTTTGACCATAGAAAGAAACGTTCTCTGTGCAGCAAATATATTTGAAATTTGAAACAGCCTAGTTATTATTCCAGTGAAATCAAATGAAATCATTATGGAATAACCAATTTTTTATTTGTAATCTTTTATTTGAGAATGATTTATAAACCTTTTTTCAAACATTATTCTTATCGAAATATAAAAAAGCCAAGGACTTTACAATTTATAAAAAAATATCTATAGTACTTTTCAATTTTATTGTAGAAAAATATGACTAACTTGAGAGTGATAAACTAGTTAAATATGAAAACAAGAAAAGTTGAAATTTGTAGAATTTGAGAGTTATTGGAACTGGAATTGAAAGTTTTAATGAAGTCTTTAAAAATTCGAGGGAATATTGAATAATATTTGTTATATACCGTCATACAATTTTATACATATTGTTAATATAAAAAGTCAAATATATAAATATGTATGTCAAAGAATACATGTAGGTGTTTTATTTTATTTGTACCTTTGTTGGAATGCTTTGCACACATTCATTAAGGAAAGGTTTGACGGATGGCGGATGTAACCCTTAACAATACTTTTAAAAATGTTCGCTTGTCCTTTATTACGAAAATTCCAAACAAATTTATTTATTTATGTTTGATAGATTCCCACCCCGCCACCATTAATAGAAAAGAGGAGGGATAAAATAGTTCGTGAGAATTTCTGCAAATAATTTGCTTAAAGAACGGAGAGGCTGCAGTAATATTTACAAAAGTTGTGAATAGAATACAAATGTCTTGCATTTTATTTATTTTATTTTTATAACTTAATTTTATTTAAGAATAAAACTATTGTACACTCTTCTCGCCTTGCTCGAATTCATCAGTGTCTACTTTAAGCACTCTAGCCTTTGCATGTACGGTCATGGTGTGTCTCTTGACAGCACTTTTGTCGTTAAATTTCTTACCACATTTTTTACATTGATAACTAACGCCAGAATGGACTAGCAAGTGACGACTTAATCCAGAGGCATGACAGAATGACTATATATTTTCAGAATGTTGCATTAAACTTGGAGGAATTTAAGTAAATAAAAATGTTCTTACCTTTGGACATAAGAAACATTCGTGCATTTCTACCACAGGATTCTCTGTATGCTTCAAGTTAATGTGTTGTCTCAGCAGTTGTTTTTGCACAAAAGCTTTATCACAATGTGGACATGGATAGGGTCGAACTCCTGTATGAATTACCATGTGCCGTTTGAGTATCTCCTTTTGAATGAATTTTCTTCCACACTGTTCACACTCGAAAGGCTTTTCACCTATGAAAAAAATGCATTTAAAACGTAAAAAGTTTAACGTTCTAACAGCTAACAGCCATGTTGTGTAGGCGAAGTACTATATAACTGGTATGCATTTTGGGAGCAACTTAAGCGGTTCTAAAGTTAGAAGGTAGGGGCTTGAAATTTTCTTTGAGCCAATCAGGAATGAGATTATTTTTCAAATATTTACTTTTTATTTACAATATGTTTTTACGTATTTTTAGCTTATCCTTAAGATACTGGAGAAAACAAGTCCCTTATATAGCTATAGTATATATGCGAAATTTAAGGCGACTCCCGTGCTTGATGCTCAGAATGTCTCACATTATTAAAGCGAAATTCTACCAGAGACGGATACAACGGCTGCGAAAGAGAAGATCAGTCAATGGAGGACCCATGAACCCTGCAGGAAGATATATAGGAGGCAAGAAAAATGTTCCAACGACTTCGACCGGTGACTGCAGCAACGTAATCAAAACCTCCTAATCGGAAAAACATCCACCCACGGCAGCCGATAGCAACCTGAGGTAGCATGGTGGTGCTACAAAGCTTTCAAGCAGAACAAATTTGGATTCGTGTGCGACAAATGCGGCCGCTTGTCATTAATTCGCGACCTGAAAATAATGCACAGGCTCAGGTAATCGGACCATCTTTCCCGACAGAAGCGACGAGCAGTACATTGAAAACATTCAAGGTGTGCAACACTTGTTGCGCGAGTTTGAACAAGCGAAAATTGACGAAAGTAAATGGATTTCAGTATCCACCAAAGCCAGAGTTATTGTTAATTATGATGACAATGTTCCCGCTTTGTCTGGAAGACTGGCAAGAGTTCGTCAATATAAAACGTAATATAATCTACGAATCGACCTATTTCCATGGATACGTTCACAAGTTTGTGGTTAAAGCATGGTTGTGTTACCTAATCGGAACTCTGCTCTGTTGCCACTGTAACGCATTGTTAGACAATGCCAACGAAACTAAAATTTTATTTAGTGTAGTCAGTGACTAGTCAGTATTTTAGCAGGCTTATTTAAAATTAAGATCAAACTGCATATAAGTCACAGAAAAAGGTCTTCGTGGCTTGATGGTGCTTAACTATTTAAAATTTGGCAGCTTTAGGAGGTTTGGTCTTTTGTTCAAGATGAATAATCATGGTGTGGTAGACCAAGGGTTGTTACCACTGGTTCCTTGATAGCGATAGCTCTTTCACGGCTGCACAGGACTTGAGTCGAAATGATACGATTTTGCTTGTTTATCGAAAGTTTATTGATAACAATTTAACACTGAACACTACTTTTACAAATATTTGAACTAAGGAGGCCTTACCGCTGGTGGGGGGCTCTCCTAGTTATTGCTTGTACTTATAATCACTTTTAACTTTTCTTGTAGAATTCTTAAAGGAGGCCTTACCGCTGGTGGGGGGTCACTCCTTGAAGACTGTTAGAACACTTCTGAGATCTTCACCTCAAATACCCGATATTTATGTGGAAAATTTAACATGGGAGTGATACTCCCTTCCTTTTTTCGGTATTTTCCCTTACAAGGCGAAAATCCGGGAAAAACAACCCTAAAATCGAATGCCTTGCAATTTCGCCGATCGGAAATTCGATCTTTGACAATTCATGCTCATTTAGCCGGGTGCAATAAACCGCACGCCGCAACATGAGATCCACAGGTCAATGTGCAGTGCCTTCTTCTTCCTTGAAGTACGTTTTTTAGAATTTTCATTCATGCTGCCGACAAGGTGAAGAATTATTGGCATGCAACATGACCCTTCTCGTGAATTCTCTTGATCGCGGCGAGTGCCTCAGTCACAAATTTGTTTTGAAACCTGATATGCACTTGGGCGCCGGCAAGCAATGAATTGCATGGCAATTGCAGGCAATTGGATTTTAGGTGATAAGATTTATGATTTGGGTTTGTTTTTAGGTGATTTAT
>QYTT01088802.1:7843-19724 GCA_006980735.1 Dasypogon diadema | reverse complement strand
CAAGAGTTCGTCAATATAAAACGTAATATAATCTACGAATCGACCTATTTCCATGGATACGTTCACAAGTTTGTGGTTAAAGCATGGTTGTGTTACCTAATCGGAACTCTGCTCTGTTGCCACTGTAACGCATTGTTAGACAATACCAACGAAACTAAAATTTTATTTAGTGTAGTCAGAACATGGATATTTTGGAAAACTTGAAGGATTAGTTCCACGATGAATTTTTGTTTGTATATAAAAGTGACATAAAGTCAGTATTTTAGCAGGCTTATTTAAAATTAAGATCAAACTGCATATAAGTCACAGAAAAAGGTCTTCGTGGCTTGATGGTGCTTAACTATTTAAAATTTGGCAGCTTTAGGAGGTTTGGTCTTTTGTTCAAGAATAATCATGGCATGCCCCTCAAGAGTAATTGGAAACGTGCTAAACCACGTACACGGTCGATTGATGACGTGGAAAAAAGCTACCTACATTGTATAGTACATACCTGTATGAACCCGAATGTGTCTATTCATTGAACTTTTGCAAGCAAACCACTTCTGACAAAATTTGCAACAGTATCCAGTGCTTTTTACATGAACAGATTTATGTCTAAGCAATAAAGATCGCCTGGTAAAAGCTTGAGGACATAAACTACATTTAAATATTTTTAATTCCTCATTTGTTCCAGCATTCTTCTCAATAAGAGAATCTGCTTCATTTTCATTTTGTACTTCAATATCGATAACATTTCCTTCCTCAGTTATAACCTTTACATGTGTAACTCCGTCCATAACCTGTTCTACTTTGAATTTAATATTGCCGTTGAGTTTAAGATTTTCTTGGGAGAGAAGTGATTTCTAGAAATTAGGCATGAATATACCATTTCGCCGTATAAAAAAATAAGCTTTACTTGAATAACAGCTGCTAGAGCTATCTGAGAATGATTGGAGCTCTCATCCTCATCCATGCTTGGTGTTGTTTCTTCAATCAAATTTTCATGATCGTTGCTCTTATCCTGGAAAATGTTTACACTGCTGTCCATAGTATCTTAAAGAAGAAATTTAATTAAAGGACAAATTTTATTTTTTAAAGCACTTACCATTTAAAGAGCAATCATCTAAATTAATGGATTCAATTTGTCCCTCAGACGCTTTGTCTTCCTCTTCGTGTAACTCAACTATATTCAAGTCATTCATGTTATTTACATCCTCTTCAGTTTCTTCAACTTGATCGGAACTCTGTTCTTCTACCATTTCTTCATCTTCCGTGTTCTTAATCAAATAAAATGATTCAAGTGCATCATCATTTGTGTCAGAATATGCAAATTTAAAAATCTTTCCATTGGCTTCATCTGATAATTCATTTAAAGCAGATTCTTCTTCGGAATCTTTTTCAGATTGTGAATTGGTAGGACTCTGCAGAATATTTGTACTCTCCGGTTCGCACGTCTTTTCTGAGTCCTCCGGCATTAAGTCTAATTTTATTGGAAGTTTTGTAGATGTTGATTTAAGATATTCTGAAGCCTTATTATTAAGAAAATTTCTGGCTTCTTCAAAAATTCTATTTGTTTCCTCAACACGGAAGCGTTCCTTTAATTTCTCTTCCATTTCTCGTAATTCACGCTCACGCTTTTGCTTTTCTTCTTCTTCAATTGTTTTCAAAAAGTCCAACGAATACCCAAAATCAATTTCATCCTCTTCATCTTCAGTTTTATCGAATACTTTACTTTTCCTTCCAATATTTATTAGACGAATGTGCTTCTTAAGTTTATTGTAAGAATATTGCGCCCGTTTTCGAAAATAATAGAAGCGCTCCAGTTGAATTCTACAATCCTTACAAATCAATTTAGGCATAGAGCCAATGGGACTAACCTACAAACAGTATAAAAATATTGAGAATCTAATAAGTTAAAACAGTGTTCATTTGCAATTTTGAAACTCTTTTCTATGCATTTGGAAGTTATACTAAATATTGAAAGGTGGTTGGAAAAATGTGCTCATTATGGGCTGGAGTGAGAAATAAGAAAGAGATCAATAATCGTGGCGTCAAAAATAATGCAAAACCTCTTCAACGTGAGTTTAGAGAATTCACAGGAAGAAATTATTTTTTGATTTTCTTTAGCACACTTTTTTGTTATTTAATATTTTCGGTTTAACTTTATAACAAAAATATTAACGTAAGAATGAACATTATGGCGGCGCTGTAGAAATTCGATAATTGTTATTATTGTATTGATAATGTGTCTAAAGACTCATCATCAAACCACCGCGAATGAAATTTTTCGCGTTTTCGGTTATCATAGGAGTGTTCGTCCTGCAGAACTTAAGATATCTTGTGGTTGTTCGTTTAGAATTGTGGCTGTTTATAAGTGCGAAATTTGACTGTGTATTGTTGATGAATCTGGATCAAGTAGTGGTTCAAGTTCGGTTTGTGGAGCGCCGTTGGCACTACCGTGACTTCCTATTTAATTCGACAAACTGTTTCGACTGGAAGTACAAACCTTTAGCTGATAATGGAAACGCCTAGGACATTATCCTGGAGCATTTCTTCTAGAGCCGAATTTTTCAGAGAGTGCTCTTAAAACAAAAACAAGAAGAATTTGTGATGAAATTGATAGAAAATGAGGAAATATTTGATACATTTAGAAAATTTCTTGCAATCATAAAATGAAAGCCTCTTTTGTTCACTATTTTGATTAAAAGTTTATTTATTTATAAAAGTAAGGAAGACAATTTTATTGAGGAGAAACAATATTTTGAGCGTTTGGAAAAGCTCTTTTTGATGTGATGGATGTCCATAAATATTTGTAGCTAATTTGGCAAATGGAGGAAATATCCTCTCATGCGATTTCGTTCATTTGAAAGGATCCATATTAATATCAATTTGTGGTTCTGCAGATAAAGATGACGTTGGTTAAACGCATATTTCCACGATTATTGAAAAGGAAGCCTCATGCGCTACATGAAGAATTGTATGTAATTGATTCTTGTGCTATTGCAGCAAAAGAATTAGCTTCCATTTCTATAGCGCATCTAATTGAATTTCTTTACAAGTAGGATTCGACTTACAGCTCTTTCTGACGAGGCTGTTAAAATTAAAATTTTGAGACAGATTAAAATTGTCAAGGTTCAAGTAATTTAACTCCAGATTCCACACGAATATTAAAACTGACACATTTCAATTTGCAATTAACTATGTACAAAATGCACTTTAACTCTGAGAACATGCATCCATTCTCTATGAAATGAAACTTCGAATAGCACACAAAGTAATTCGTAATTACAACGTTGAAAACTGAGATTCGGATTACTGAGTACTAAATTTCAAATCAGCTAGGATTATAGCGAACGTAATGAAGGTATTTTTCAATTCGGATTACAGGGTACTCGTATTAGCAAAACCTCACTGTATTCCTTGTATATATAAGAATAGTTTAGCTAGCTTCGGCGTTTTGCTTCAATTTTCTCTTTCTGAGCCATCCACTCATAAGATAAGCATCGAGGTCCCAGAAAATGAGTCTGATTTTCATTTTCGAAGTGTTTATGCTATTGAAGTCATCAAAGCTATCAGATCGGAAGAGCTTCTTGTATGGCATTCCTCCACAATTTCTTAAAATTATCTTGAAGTCAATTATTTCTTGCTTAACCCATATTCTCAATGCTTGCGTAATGTCTTTACCCTCTTCATGGAAAGTAGCACATGTGATCTCGTTTCCTAAAAAGTGTGGTGTATTGGTAGTATTCTTTCCTTTTTATCGAAAGTTCTGGTCGGTCTGATGAGGGATCAAATCATTGCACATATAGATCCCAAGAACTTGTTGAATAATCTTCAATCTGATTTTCAACATAACCATAACATAACAGTTACAGTGTTGCTGAAGGTCACTGATGACATTCGCAGTGATCTTAACTCTGATAGGCTCACAGTTCTAACATTCTTGGATTTCTCTAAAGCTTTTGATACTCTGGATCACTCTTTACTCTACAGGAAACTTGTTTCCAGCTTTAGTTTTAGCGAAAGGTCCCGTAAATTAATCAGTGACTACTTGTACAATAGGACACAACGTGTGCAATACATTGGCGTGCTTTAGTCGATTTTGTGGATGGGATCTGGAGTTCCCCAAGGATCTTTTTTAGGCCTTTTTCTGTTTAGCATGTACAGTAACAACATCGTTGACTTTGTAAAGTATGTCGATATTCATTTATACGCTGACGTTGTTCAGGTTTATTTGAGTTCTGGATTGATCGAGAATTATATGAGCGGTGCCAATGGCAGACCTTGAGGCAATTTATTTATGATCTACTTCCAACAAACTAAAGCTCAACCCTTTAAAAACTAATAATATTATATTCCATAAATATCCTTTGGATAATAGTAGTTTTTCCCCCGTGGTATTGAACCTTATGACACGGTTATAAAAAACCTTAGCCTGCTCTTGAACCATACCCTCACCTGGAACAATCATGTCGATTTCACTGTGAGGCAGGTTTTTGGATGTTTGCGGAAGCTGACTTTCTGCGTCTTACATTTCCCAGTCAACTCGTCTTCTGTTTGTTAAGTCTCTCATCCTTCCTATCATATTGTACGGTGAAGTTATATATGGTGCCCCAAATTTGGTGTCTAAACCCAGGCTAAACGTGGCCTTTAATTGTGCCATCAGATACGTTTCTAATTTAAGGAGATGCTAACATATATCTCAATATGTTCCTCTGGTCTTTGGTTGCTCATTCTCAAATTTCTTAAAGTATCAAAACTGCTTGCATCAGTTTAAACTCTTACACAGTGCTGTAAGCCTGATTACTTGTTACTTGTTTAGTAGGACTGTGTTCATGCATTTGATTTCTACTAGTCGCCTGTTCTTCGTTTACGCTATCAGATTATGGAACGCCTTCCTTGATGATATTAGAAGGATAAGCACTGTAAATGTCTTCAGAGAAAAGGTATTAGCACATTATAGCAGCTTTTAATACACCGGATTTTTCTATTTCCACTACGGATTTTCTGTAGTTTTGGAGGATAATGTTTAGTTAATTACCTACCCTCTTTAGTTTTTTTGTAATTTATATTCACGTTAGTGGCATGTTTAATTAAAAAATTTATTTGTTGTTGATTATTTTGTTTTGTGAATAATCAACAATATGGACTGAGTGGCTAAAGAAATTCCTCCATCAATGTGTGCACGTCCTAAAGGAATCTTCATGGCCCGTAAGGCTTGGACGCCATATACTTCGATATCACAAAATTTTGCCGAATCAAGATAGCTCACCCACCCCTTCCAGTCTATATGTGAATTTCTATTAAAAAATCAATTATTCTTACCTCTAAAGACGTGCATGCCATAATCCTCAGTGGAATACTTTCATCTCCAAAATCGAATATCTGTACTGTACCTGCGTCCTCTTTCAGACAAAGCAGGCATATTTTTTCCAAATCTGGATACAAATTAGTTAACTCTTTCTCGGATGCAACGGTCTCCATATCCGTTACGTCGATAATTAACCGTTTTTCAATTTCTGTAATACCTCTATAAATCTGCACAACTCTTCAATCTTTGACAAATCCTGCATTAACTTTGACAACTAGCAGTGAACTGCAATCGAGTTTTATCACCAACATTAATCACAGATGGCTCTGCTAGTTTCATCTGTGTTGTAAACCTACTCAGACGGAAACCTACTTTACTTGGTTCGAAAATTACAAAAATGCCTTTCGGCGCTTTTAAAAATAGAGTTCTATGAGGAAATATGAAAGTCAGACGTGCTTATTTTGATTATTTGTAAATTATTTCTAGCGTCATCTAAGTTTTCTACACAAAACTAGAAACCTAATTACCAGTCAGCACGTGTTTCCGTTAATTGTTGTCGAGTGCGTGACCTCGACTTGTCAACTGTCAATTTGCCGGCTTTGGCGAAATTCGTGCCAAGAAAAGAAAACCAATCGCTAGGTGTGGGCTGTTAATTGACACATAAACTTCTTGGTATATATTTGTGATGTTCTGCAAAATTTTTAGTAAACTCCTGAGTTCATGCACTGAATTCTCGCGCACGTCTAGCCTATAAATATCCGGGACTGCGTTTTCTCGTCTTATCAGTGGCAGACAAACAATATCTGTGTTTGCTCTTAAATCGGATTATTTACTCGCCAGTGCCCTGTGAATTGTAGGTATTTCCGACTGCATGTTCTGATGACGTTTTAATGCAAATTGTATTATAAAATTGATAAATTGGCTTAATTTATATTGGAAATCGCGCGAATGCTGCGAGGTAATTTTACCAGAGAGCGTCTGTGACGTAAATTTAATTTATTAACTTTGTATTTTTAGAGATTTAGGAGTTTGAAATCCTTAATCACGTTCTCTAATACTTAGGCGCGGAGATAAGATCTCCCTTGGTATCTCGAAGTGGCTGTATTTCGGGCCACTCAGAAATTTGCTGGCACATTTTGGCGATGGTGTCAGTCTGAGAAAATTTCAAATTCAATATTGACGCCAATTGGGTTAGTTCAGTTCGAAGCGCGAAAAATCTCTAAATTTGCCAATTTCGCGAAAAGACACGGCAATTAAGAACATATTTTAGTAGTTTAGTTGAAGTAGCAATTTTTGCAGGGCACGTTTCTTGGCCAAGCGCTTTTGTTTGCTAATTAACATACGCGAGGACCGGAGGACTAATTACTATGAGCCTACAGTCGATTAGGTATGAAGCCGGCAAACTGGAAATTCTGGATCAATTGCTCTTGCCTGTGCACTCCAAGTACGTTGCTGTGAAGGGCGTTGAGGATGGGTGGAAGGTCATCAACAAGATGCAGGTGAGGTGCATTTTTCTACTAAGGAGGAACTAATTAGATTTAATTCGGTTGATTATCTCTTTGAGTTTATTGCTCTGTTATCAGTGGGCAAACGCAACGGAAATGTAAAATCGTTTTATCGCTAAAAACGTGAGGTGCTCGTGCGCACTTTGATGGGAAGGATAGTGGTCGTTATCTTCTTTCGCGGAATTTATACAATTTAAGCATTGAGGCTGAAGCAATAAATCAGTTGCACTTTATTTGCAGAGTTCACACATTCCGGTAATCAAGTGAATAAGATCCATTAAAAAACACCCACTCTATTTAAATAAATCGTGGCAATATCTGAAAATAATTTCGCAATTATTCATACAGCCACCCTTGGACCGAAAATACATTTCCAGTCTAATTTTGATTTGTGAAATCACTTTGGCCGTTTCAAATTTTAGCGATTTAATGCCTATCAGAGAGGTTAACAGTTCGATTACTCCAGGCCCGTCTAATCTTTATACTCTTGCAGAACTTTTTTTTTTAATTTATTGTGCACCAAAAGTATTGCAAAACTTTCAGGTATTCACAAAAATTCTGTTGAAGCTGCGTTTACCTTTCTGAAAATAACATTTCGACTGCAAATTAATTAAATTAATTTGTTTTAAAACAAGTAACATTAGAGGAAGAGAACTTGCCAAGAAAAAATTGTAAAAATAATCACAAGCTAAGCCTTGTGAAGTATACGCAAAAAGAAACAATTAGTGGCAATATAAGAGGCGATTAATAACAATTGTGCTGGGGGATGCAATAGCAGGTTCTTGCGAAATTTGTTTCAAGGAAAAATGTTCGGCTTATTAATCCTCCCTAATTTCATATAAACCCGATATTATTTGTTTAATCTTTTTTAATGAACTTGGGTATTTGTTTCGTACTCCCGATCTTCATGTTAAACTCTTCCCCTGCATACTATAATCCGACAAACAACAACTCTCCTAGCCCCTTTCATTATTTCTAGCCAGGATTCTGTGTTGTTTCGCAATCAATTAACACGTCCAAGTTTTCTAATCTGCAATATTATGTTTATGACCTATGATTTATCTTATACTGTGGCTGTCAACATAAAGATCACATTGTTTAGTCAGTTGTTGCCATTATTGTTAAAGGGATTTGCTCTTGACGACTGGACCCACTCTGGTTTTTCAATATAATCTTTCTTATTTTAACACATTTCTCACATTGCCTAACTAAGGCCTCTATACCACTGTAAAAATAGCTTAAATCTTTGCTCGCAAAACGGTCGGAAACGAGTCAGTACTAAATTTCTTTCCCTTTTACTATTGGAAACAGAAAATAATCGTTTAGGGCTAGGTCGGGTCTGTGGAAGTGACGGTCGAGTTCAATGAAGCCAAATTTTCGTGCCCTTAGAAATCGTAGCCGTGTGAACTGGAGCATTATCATGTAACAGGCGGACACCTCTAGTAATCTTCCTTTGAAGTTAACAGGATTCCCTCACAGTTTCAGAAAACTGTAGCCATTCGTTTTTTAGTGGTCTGTGTGACCTTTGCTTTTTTGGAACTGGTTCTCCGTTGAATTCCGTTTGGACGTTGGACCATAATAAAGAACCATTATTTCGTCACCTGCCACAATTGATTCTGATCTTCATGGCAAAACTTTAAAAACTGGCTTAAAGAACCTCTCTCACGAGGCTAATCTTCTAATAATTCTTATTCCCAGTGAAACAGCTTCGACTAGTTTTTTATTATCGCATTGGCTATGAGTGATATATCCAAAATACTTTATTTTCATTGAGTTTTATTATGTACTTACTTCATACTCTTTTCTCATATAAATCCTGGAAAAATTAAGTGCATAAATATTTCACATCTGGCAACAATGACAACCAGTTAAAATACCACTTAGACTTACGAGAGAAAGGTGTCCTCCCTTTCTATCATGCAGATACGCTCTAGCCTATTTGGATTTCTCATGGGTCCGAGAGTTTTTCGTCTCGCCGTTCTGGTCTCACCCTAGCTCAGAGCTAAGATTCAAATGAGACTCATGCTTTAGACTGAGCCAATTTAGGCGATTCCATAGAGCCATGAGAGCATCTTCCACACTCCAAGCGCAGCCCTAGTGCAAGGTTGGCGGTATCCTGGAAGGACACTAATTCCCAAGCAGAGGTGGTAATATCGGAGTGTGATATGTGCCATAACACACAGGTGAATAGCGCTCAGTAGAATTACGACTTAATAGGCAGTGACGTTCCTAGCATTGGTGTCACCCGACGCGGTGATTCATGATGTCTTCCCCAATTTAGGGTTGAAATGTGATCCATAGAAATAATTATTTGCAATAGCTTTATATTTTTATTATATATATTAATACTAAAGCTGTTATGGGTTGAGATGGGATGGTTGTTGACGTCCCGGGAGCTCGTCACCTTGGGCCAGAGCCAAAACTCACGCGAGCCTAATGGTTTAGATTGAGCCAATCCAGAAGACTCCCCAGAGAAAGGAGACACGCTCTAATGAGATGCGAGAATTCATGGCGAAACTCTGCTTAAAGTTGTACCTAGACAAAAGTTCCCAGGACCAGCCCAGTCAACCCAGTATATCCATCAGTGTGGGACCGGTTCGTATACATTGGAGGGAGAGGAAATTAAAGGAGAAGAAGAAGAAAAAATGAAGGATGTGGGGGGAGGACCCAACTATAGGGGCACGCTTTGAAACTTGCTTGAAGTGGGGGAGGGGAGGGGGAGTCTGGTGGTGGCGATTCCACCATGAATGGGCCACATCTCTCCTACGACGTCCTCTGGCCTGTCTTGTTGGACGTCTAATTTTCGGCGACTCATTCGCTGAAATTCAGCGGGAAGAAGGGGCAAGCGAGGGCAAACAGTCATTTCTTCATTTCAGTGTCTTTAATCGTCTCAGTAATACACAAAAAGGAATAAAGCCTATTACAGAACATGTCTGGTTAAAATCTCCAATCTGCTTTTCCTTAAAAATTTCCTTCTGCTTGCATCATAGGATGTCCCCAGAGCGTGCTGGATTTTTATAGGAAATTCGCTTCCTGAAAGCATTTTATTTGCAAAATTGCAATTCAAAAACTTATTTTTTAGGTTCGTGGTGCACCTGCAATCGCAATTGTAGGATGTCTTTCTCTGGCGGCAGAAATTTATTCAGAAACCTACGACTCAAAAAAATCACTACGACAAGAAATTGAAGGAAAGCTGAACTACTTAGTATCAGCGCGACCAACTGCCGTTAATATGAAAATTGCAGCTGATGAACTAATAAGCCTGGCTAATGCACTAGCAAGTGATGACACACTTCCATTAGAAGAAATGAAAGCAAAGTAAGTTTAAATTTGAAAGTGTACATCTACATACATGTATCAATGGTGTGAACAACATTACGGACGTTTTTTGTTTTCAGATTTCTCAGCGCAACGGAAGCAATGCTGCAGAAAGATATAGCTGATAATAAGGCTATTGGTACTAATGGAGCCTCAGCTATTCTATCCAATCATAAAGGTGAAGGATCCGTCAGGGTGCTCACACATTGCAACACAGGATCTCTAGCAACTGCGGGGTATGGAACGGCCTTAGGAGTAGTACGGAAACTTCATGAAATGCAAAAACTTGGTAAAAAGCTTCTATTTCGTGTTCGTTAAGGGAAATTTCTTAGTATGTGAGTTTTTAGAACATGTTTACTGCACAGAGACTCGTCCCTATAATCAAGGAGCACGATTAACTGCTTATGAATTAGTTCACGATAAACTCCCTGCCACTCTTATTCTTGATAGTATGGTTGCAGCTTTAATGAGAACGAAAAACATTGCTGCAGTTGTCGTTGGTGCCGATAGGGTAATTAATTTAGAGGGTTGGGTTGAACGGTGCAAATTCACATTAATTTTTTGTAGGTTGCTGCTAATGGAGATACTGCCAATAAAATAGGAACATACCAAATTGCTGTAGTAGCTAAGTATCACGGAGTCCCGTTTTATGTAGCAGCTCCTTTCACTTCTATAGATTTAGCTATTCCCAGCGGGGATCATATAATAATTGAGGAGAGACCTGATAGGGAAATGACACATGTCGGTGAACATAGGATAGCGGCACCAGGTGAATTTAATTATTAAAGTTTCATATTCACAGTCATTTTAATAATTATACGAATACGGTAGGAATAATTTGTTGGAATCCTGCATTCGATGTAACACCGGCTTCTCTCATTACTGGGATCATAACTGAAAAGGGTGTATTCAAACCTGAAAATTTGAGCGAAGAGGTGAAAGCAATTCAAAATGAAACATGAAAATGTGATATATTCCACGGGAACAACTTCAAAACTGGTTCCAATATTAATTTTAATCGAACATTTATAATAAGCATAAAAAGATGAAATATAACGTTTTGCAGTGATTTCTTTTTAATCATTTATGATATATTTAGATACGAAATTCCCAAAGTAGATAAGTATATGGTAATTATGCAGCTCGCCGCGAATTGTGCACATTGCATGGTAGTAAGATGCCGTGTAAATACGGCACTGGTAATGAAAGGGTTAATTCAATCAAACAAGTTTTCTTGAAGTGAAACTTTTTAACGAAGGGGTAGTGAGTCAGAAAAATTTTGTAACGAAATTCAAAGTGAAACGCTAAGGTGTAATAATCGGCCGATCAAAAACGTTAAGCGGATATAGTGTGGTTAGTACTAAGATGGGAGATCATTTGTATTGTCAATGTTCCTGGGACGAGCAAATTTGATGGAACAGTTGTCTGAATATTTTCAGCAAAACTAAATTTCAGAGAACTCCGTCATAGCTAATATAGATTTGTCCCGTGAGGGGGTTTCCGTCCCCCATCGTGGCGCGTCCCAAGGTGGCGGATAGGGGAACGCTCTGCAGATATGCAGAGTAGGCGGGCATCTATGCGCGCCCGCGGACCAAAACGGAAACACGGAGAAAATCCAGTGCACGTCTGTTCCCGAGTCGGGCGGTGCACTGGTCAGCGTCTGCTCACCAGGTTAGGTGCGGCTGTAGAGAATATTTTTTACGACCGGTACACGCTGCGGCACGCGTTAGCGTCCCTCTGGGGTGATGGGGAGCTGGTGGGGAGGTGC